>PVHP010017434.1:0-34217 GCA_004024765.1 Zapus hudsonius | reverse complement strand
ATGCACCTTCTTGAAGAGTTAAGCCAGCTTGCTTGTATTGCATTTCTCCTCATACCTTGAGGTGGTCTGTGGCTTCTGCTTTTTCCTTGATCTATTCCCACTGCCAGTGCAGGTTGTCTTAGAACTCATTTATCCCTTTCTTATTGTAGATAAATGCTACCAGCTGTTGCCAGGAACTGCCTGCCATTAGTAATAACTCATTAGACTTGACAATGAGGTTCTCAGAGACAGCATATGCTAACGGGTAGACGTCATACTGATGAATCCGTTTGGATTGTTCAGCCAGTAGGGACACCTAAAGTGGGAACTGGATAGTGCCCAAAATCTCCCCATTGCTTCCTCTCAGTATTTTTTTTGACACTACCAGCATGAAAATAACATATTACCAATGATCATATTTAATTGTTTCCTCCAGTTCATCCCTTTATACATTTTTACGCATTTATATACCATTGAAGTTGATTGTCGTCACCAGCTACAGAGTTGAAATCAATAAGCAGACACTGTCTATGATGGGAAGACTTAGGCAAGGTAGTCAAAGAACAAACATCCACTTCATTTTATGGTTCTATGTTAACCTTTGTATATGGAAAAATGAAGAAATGAATAAATTTCATAGATACGTTCATGAATAAAGGAAAGGGTACATGAGTAAAAATCCATGCTTTAATGACCATGTTTGTTACTACATAAAGAAAACAGGAGGACAAGCAATGGGGATGATAAAGTTAAAAATCAGAATAAGTGGTATCTATCAAAATGAGAAAGATGCATAAATATAAGACTGGAACCTCGGGCTGGAGAGATGTCTCAGCGGTTAAGGCAATTGCCTACAGTGCCTAAGGCCCTGGGTTCAATTCCCCAGGACCCACATAAGCCAGACCCACAAGGTGGTGGCCTTGGTGTGCTCTCTCTCTTTCTTTCTCTCTCTCCCTCTTTCTCTCTCTCTCTTTCTCCCTCTGCTTGAAGATGAATAAATAAAATATTTTTTAAAAAGTTTACCATGAATTACTTTTAAAAAAAAAGAGTGGAACCTCGGGGCTGGAGATATGGCTCAGTGGTTAAGGCACTTATCTCCATTGCCTAAGGACCCAGGTTAAACTCCCCAGTAACCCACATAGGCCAGATGCACTAGGTGGGCCTGTGTCTGGATCCCCCCCCCGCCTCTCTATGTATCTCTCTGCTTGCAAATAAATAAATAAATAAAATATTAAAATAGTGAGTGGAACCTCAGAATTCCTGTTGTTATGTGAAACATAATGGACAGTCAAGGAAGAATGATTGCACACTGCTTTCATCAGGAAGGTAGGGAGGGAGAGACAGCAGGAAGAAGGGAGAAAAGAAGGGAAGATGGGTTCATATTGGTTGAAAAGCTCTATTGATCAATGCAGTTTCGACAAAAAAGAATTTATGAGGTTTTTATCCACTCATGCAACTATTTTACATATTTTGACAAATATTCAACCTATTCTTAAATTATTATAAAGCTATTTGAAATTCAGGGTTGCAACCTTGATGTGGACTTAGTAGAATTACATTAGTAAAGAGAAGTGCCTTTGGATTGATCATTAATACCTCTAAAATACATAATGATGCTTTCCTCCATCATGTATGTTTCTTGACCACAACTCTCTCCAAAGATATAGGTAATTTTTGTATTGTTCTTATTGTTCTTGTGCAGATAAAGGTATTTAGCCAATATAAACAGAAGCAACTTAGAAAAAATTATCATCAAAGGACTGTAATCATGTTCCATATAATTTTTGTATCAAATATTAATTAGACAGATGAGTTTTCAGTGTGCCTGTGGAAAGGGAGTTTGAATACCATATATTGATAAGTATAATTGAGCTCTATATAATGAAAACTGAAGAAAAATTAGTAGGAAGATGAAATTCTATCAACTTATATTATAAAGTTCCAGGCTAAATTGGAAAGTATAGCTCATTTTCAGCATGCATGAAAAAAACCTGGATTTTGTTGGGGGAAAAAAATCTCATCAACAGAAGCATAAATCTCATGATTAGAAGGCCCTCAAGAAAACTAACACATAGGACCAGTGAGTGTTATTGCAGCATCTTCCGGCCCACATATCTGACAGCTCAGGAGCAAATCATCCTCTCGAGGGAGGAAATTAATAGGGGAAGACAGATGACTTTTAGAACTTGAGTCTCTTCTGAAGAGGAGGGTTGTGGGAGGTTTCAGTAGTATATCTCAAGGAAATATTTGCTTCTTTGGTTTAGAGTGATAATTTGATGCATTAATGCAAGTGAGGGAAAATGTGCAGAAATGAGCAAAAGGTCAATTTCAATTAATTAAACTGTTGTAGGTATTACGTATACATTATCCTTTGTGTTTATTTAAGGCAAAGTTGTTGACTTTAAAATTTTACTTTATTTCAGAGAGAGAGAAAGAGAGAGAGAAAGAGAGAGAGAGAGAGAGAGAGAGAGAGAGAGAGAGAGAGAGAGAGAGAGAGAGAGAGAGAGAGAAGGTACATGATGCCAGGGCCTCCTGCCCCTGCAAAGACATTCCAGATGCAGGTGCTACTTTGTGTATCTGGCTTTATGTGGATTCTTGAAACTCAAACCCGGGCTGTCAAACTTTGCAAGCAAGTACCTTTAACCACTAAGGAATCTCTCCAACCCCTTTGTTTCTAAGTAACATTGTTCAGTGCCTCAATTTGGGTGTATGGTCTTTGAAGTTTGAAGTGTTAGTTTGTGTCTGTGATGGTAGGGTTATTTTAGTAGAATTATCTTAAATATTAATGTTCCTATATAATACAAACAACTTTTATGTGAGTGTTAAACAGTTTCACAATTCACAAGATGTTTGCTTTGGAGAATCTTTTTGCTTTTACTATTTTAATTGTTTTATATTTTATTATTGTTTTTTTATTTTTTTGGAGAGCATTTTTGCTTTTACCTTTTATTTTTTAATTTTGATTTCTTTCAAATGTAAAACATTTTAAAATGGTATGAGTGTCTTTACTTTTACCTAGATTTGACTGTTTTAAATATTCAATCCATTTGTATTGTTGCTGTTTCATGATGCATTGTTTTATTTTTCTCTCTCACATATGTTTATATATATATATATGTAATTTTTTTGTCTCTTTTTTTTAATGTCCATAATGAGTTACATTATTTAGTGGGCAAACCATGCCTTGTTATCCCGAATTCCCCGCTTCCCCCCTTTTTGTATTTGGTGTTTTATTCTTTTGGAAAAGAGTCTCATTCTAGTCCAAACTGACTTGGAACTCACTTTGTAGCCCCAGGCTTGCCATGACTCATATCCATCCAATCCTACCTCAACCTCCTGAGTGCTGGGATCAAAGGTATGCACCATCTCACCTGGCCTTGTATAAATGTGTGTTTTACTTGAACTATTTGAAAGTAAAATTTTATTGCTAATTACCTCTTGCCTATTGATATTTTAATTTATGTAGTTTATTAATAATTAAAAACACTTTATGAACAAGTCTTGTGTTGGTGTTCCTACTTCCCTCTTTTGTGTCTACAATTCACCAAGGGCCTTCCTCAGTGGAATGGCAGCAATGTTCCACAGACGGGGCTTATGGATTGTCCAAGCAGGTGCCAGTTGTTGATGCTGCTGCTGAGGGGGCAATGTCTCTGGATATTATCCCCCACCTTGGCACTTTTATAACCTTTCTGCTCCCTGCTCCACAAAGTTCCCTGAGACATGGCGGGTGAGTTTTAATTCTGCTTTACTGTTAGGCTCTTAAGAGTCTCTGGGTTTCTGCTTTGGACTATTTTGAGTATCTTCAATGTCTGTCTCCAATACCCTTTCATAGGTCATGTCTGACTTTCTGTGGAAGCAGAACTCTACTCATTTTGCCACTTCCTGTGTGTTTTCATTTGCACACTAGATGATGAGTTAGAAGTGGTTTATCTCCTGCCTGGGAGTCAGCCGTCATCTAGGGTCTTCTTGGTAGAATTGGGTTGTCCACAGTTCTCACTGCCTTCTGAAAAATACAGAATCTCCAATGGAGAGTGGGATCTCTATAGGATAAATGGGACAAATATTGTAAATTTGGTGAGATGTTAATTGGTGTAGCCTCTCTGTAGGATCCACTGTGATTTCCTATAAACAGGGATATTTGCTTGTTGAACTCCTTTATAGTTATAAACCATGAATTTACACTGAGATTATGCCTTTTAAAATCACTCCTTATATTGTCTTTGTTCATTTGGCCTAATAATATGTATTCAAGCAGCTTTACCTCTACCTGTAAGAATCGAGACTAACGGTAGGTGAGTGCTGGGTTTTATGTCTTTTTAGTGCTCTGCAATCTTGGGCTTTTCCATAGCTTTTCCTTGCCTTTATCAGCACTAAGACTATCTTCATGTGCCTTGGTTTGCCTTAGTCAACCACAAGCCTCTGGGATGAATCTTCAAACCAGGAACAGTCTTTGGGAGGAAAGGATTTAGGAGAAGTTCCAGAATGCAACAGAGGCTGCTCCACTTTCACAGGTCCAAGCAGAGAGAGAAAAACCCATCACCAACACCACACACACAGAACACAGAATAGGCAGGAGCTTCCTTCCTGTAAACACCCTCAGAGACCCACCCAAAATAATTAAAAAGATCCAAGTTGACAACAAAACCTAACCATCACATGGTTCTTCCAACAGATGGTGCAGTGCCTTAGTATGTTTCCTGCTTCTGGTGGGTGCTGATCTTCCTCAGATAAATTATATGTTTCTCAAATCTACCTTCTGCCTTCTCCTTACCACTCTGCTCTCTGCACATCTGTCTGATCTCCTGTGTCCTCTTTCCCCAAACTTATTGTATTGGTTTTTAAGACCCATTTTGGCAATCCAGGGTAATTAGCTTTCATGAGTTCTAATTTGATCATACTTTTGCCATTTAAGATTATTATTTTGTTATCCACAGTAGTATTGAAATTCGAGAATTAAGACAAGAAGATATATTTTTGAGAGTTTCTCCAGAGCCCATGACAGGTGGTGGATGACATATAGAAATCAGTAATATTCTTTGGACCTAACATGGCCTGGATATGTGTAGGGAAGGAAGCATCCTCACATTCCAGGCTCCCTTCCACTCTCCACTGTCTACAAGAGATGGCTACTTAAGCTATCAGTACATCCGGCAGCACAAGATTTAACAAGTCCTTCAGCATTGTAACTGGCTTAATCTTTTTTTTCTAGGAAACGTGCTTTAATCAAATAAGTATATTATGAATTTGTAGAAAAAGAAAGGAGAAGTATAAGGAGAGGAGAAGCCACCCAAGGATATCTGGATTATGCCATAAATAATTTTGAAGAGGAAGAACCAAGCACTTAAAATTCTTAAGCTTCTAATGAGCTTAATTTTTGACCTTGGCAATAGTCACAAAATGAGTGATGGCAAAGTGTTCTGGAAGGGTGAGATCACAGGATGTCAGGCTTGGTGGTTCAGTGGAAGTCACATGCGGTTATGATGTCATTAAGTCTGAGCATGTATTTGAGGTACCTTGTACTTATTGCTGCTTTTTTTTTCTTTTTTTAAAAAACTCAGTTGATCTTAAACAAAAGCCTGCCTTTAAATGTCATTGTAAAGGGCTTTCTCGTTTGTTTGAAGATCAGGTCATACAATTGGTAAATATTATTGCCTTCTATATTTTCATAATGCCTGTCCATCAGAAACTCATCCCTGGTACCACATTATTGTGAATTAAACAAGATGTTATTCACCCTGTGGAGATTAACATTACCTATTTACCATGCATCCCTCAGGTATTTTGGGAAAAATTGATGAATCATAAACTCTTATATTTTGAAGGAGATTCAGAATTGTGAAAACTGCCCATTAGGTGTGATACTTGAATGTTTTCTTTTTATTATATTTTGCTAAGCGAATATCTGGACTTTGTGGCAAGACAAGCAGTATCAGGGAACACAACAGCTTTTTAAAAATCCATTTCAGGGCTAGAGAGATGGCTCAGTGGTTAAGGCACTTGCCTCCAGTGCCTAAGGCCCCTGGTTCAATTCCCCAGGACCCACATAAGCCAGACCCACAACTGGTGGCCCTGGTACTCTCTCTCTCTCTCTCTCTCTCTCTCTCTCTCTATATATATATATATATATATATATATATATATATATATATATATATATATATATATATATATATATATATATATATCTCGATATCTCTGCTTGAAAATGAATGTATAAAATATTTTAAAAATCCATTTCAGTTTAATGACCATTAATGAAAAGAATCTTATCCAAAACTTTAAGTTAAATGTTTTATTAAACAATGTGTAGACAGATGATTTACCTTTTCTAGTTATCTGTTTTGGAAGCTGACAATCCACAGTATTTTCTGCAGTTTCCAGTGTGCCACTGTTTTGAGTCATTGTTTAATGCCTTGTCTAAACATGTAGATATTGCCAATGCTAAATCTTTGCTAATGTTGGCTCCAGCCCTTTGTGGATCCCAGTTTACTTGAAAGTGGGAAGAATCTATAAAATCAAAGTGGGAGTGACTTACAAGTGAGGAGCTTTGGCTGGTATTCTGGGTCGACAGGATTTGTGAAGATCCTGTAAGATTTTGCGTGGTTGCTGTGTGTTATTGTATGATTTGTGCAAGCAAATAAAGAAGTTATGTTATAAAAAGTATAAAAATTTGGAAGTGTCTCATGGAAGTGAAGGTTAGAATTGTGGCTAAGATTCAAAAAGCAACTAGAATAATGATATGCTAAACGTAAGAGGCAATAAAGCCTCTTTGTTCATTTTTTTCTCATCCGTTTTCTGCTTCTTTCTTATATCTTATCTCCTTTGTATACCTTCTGGGTTATCTTTATCTTTTTCTCTACATTAACTAGCTTGCATGACTTATGTAAGCTATGTTGTTATGAATTTTTTAGGTGGCTCTAGCAGGTACCTTCTCATTGCTGAGCACAACACCCAACTACCAGCTGCTTGTGGAAGGAAAGGCTATAATGGGCTTGCAGTTGTATCATGGTGGGGAAAGCATGCTAAGATCAGCCAAGCAGGCATTTCATCATCACAGAAGAAGGAAGTGATTTGAGTACTGGGCTTGTGCCTAAGATATATGACCCCAAAGTCGATGACCCCACCACCCCTAGCAGCACAGCTCTTCTGGCAAGGCTCCAACTTCCAAATGCCCAACAATTTTGTTTTCTACCAGCTGAGGACCAACTGTTCAAAACAAATGAGCTTATAGGGGATATTTTATTCAAACAAAAACAGCTACTATTCAGATCAACTCGTTGTACTTGTAGCTCTAATCCCTAGAAGCGAGAATCCACTTGTTCTAACTCATCTCCTCCCATGTTCTTTTCCCTTCCACATCAGTAGAGCCAAGAGACATAGAAGGATATCTATCCATCCATGTCAAATCTATTGGTGTGCCTTTGTGCCAAAGCCAACAAAGTCATAGAAAATGTATATGCCTCTGGGTTATAACCAAGGATCTATGATATATCTATCAAGTGAAAAGTATTTTGAGTTTTCATGGGATTTGAGAAAACAGTCATGTTTTGTTTCTGAAATAAGAGGGATAGAGCAGAATGGCACAAAAGTGATAAATAGGATTTTAATTTACTTAAAATGAAAAAGTAAGAGAGGCTGTTTAGTCTTCCTTTCTTGTCTAGATCTGTTTAAAAAGGGATTCTTGAAGACCAATGATCCAGAAACAAATTGTGCATTGACTTTTATAAAAAAACAAAAATCTAGCTTGGTGTGCGAGGTTTAGGTAGGGAACTCAAGATAAGTCATCAATGTTATTTGAGCATGGATTTCTACTATGGGTTATTAGGTCAATTTTTTGTTGTCTGATTTCTACTATGACTTAAGTCTTTTAAAAACATTTTATGTGAATTCTATTAACAAATGTATATGAAAGCTAGTTTTCCTTATTCATAAGGCTTTGTACTTATTCTGATTGAATTCATAACTTGAGTTATCATTCTCCTCAAACCTTTCTGGATTATGACTATAGTCATCCAATAGGGCTGGTATCCCGTCAGTTCTGTATCAATTACAAAGATTACTATGTGTCATTGGGCACTGAAGACATTTGAAGTTAAGGTATCACAGGAACATAAGGAACACCATTAGGGTCTTTGATTTCCACTGTCAAATGTTGTGTGAATTTGTGTAAGACATTTAATTACAGTATGCATCTGTTTCTTTAAAAGTGGATACACTATGTTTAAATATAAGATTAAGCAGAACTGCAGATAGGTCTTTCAACTATGTAAAGTTCTACATGAATTGCTATCATCATAGAAAGTTCTTTTTATCTGAATGAGGATGTATCTGATGTGATGAGTAGGTACAGTCCTGGCCCTGGGGTGGTTTGATCTGAAGGAACATTTGAAGGTTTTTTTTCCCCCTCACAGAAATAAGATGTGAAGCTATAGAACAAAATTTCATTAGAAAGGCAATTTCTTCCATCTCTAACATGAAATGCATACCCGTGTGTCAGGTGGGACCTCTTAGGCACAAGTCAGCATGTATGTCAGGCCAGCTAAAGAAATTATATTACTTTGTTTCTATGACAGTTCCAATAATTATAAGCAAGCTTCTGTAATAGATCCTTGTTACTTCAACTTAAACATCAAACCTATAAAGTTAAATTATTTTGTTTGTAACAAGGTTCATCTTTCCTCTCATTTTACCAGTCTTTTTCATTCTGGTCTCTGGTTTTCACTAAGGCTATAATATTGTCATTAAGGCAGACAAGTGATAATGCACTCGACCAAAGAGACTCTGGCATCCACTGACCAGTGCAACAGTGTCACAGACTAATCAAATTAGTTCAATCAGACTCTCTCCTCCAAAAACTACTAACAAGAGCTAGAAAGATACAGGGATAGAAAGTTGATATGTGGTAGTATTTCTAGCAGTTTTGAACTTACACACTTGTACCTCCTGTTTTTTTCTCAGTCTGGGATATTTTACTTTTATCCAAAAGCGACTAGCTACTTAGTTTTGTTCATTGTTCAGATAATAACAGATTGTCACAGACTAGTTAAATTAAAACCAAAGAAAGCTCATTTGACTCATGTTTCTGAAGCTGGTAAAGCCAGGAACATGGTTTTGGCAATTAGCGAGGGCCTTCATCCTACAACTTTACATGGCAGAAGAGAAAGTGAGCAAGTAAGAGACAGAGAGGAAATGAGGGCCAACTTGTTCTTTTTTTCTTGCGTGAATCCGCTTCCAAGATAACAGCATTAATCCACACATGAGGACAAGTTCATAGCCTAATCTTACCTTCTAGCAGATCCATGTCTTAATAGCATTATAATTGCAGTTAAATCTCAAGTATGCATTGTGGAAGGGGCATAGTTCTATGTCACCATTTTCAGTAGGTTTCGTTTAACTCAGCCAGTGCTGGTCCTTTTTGTCTGCAACTAAACAAGATAAATCTTACATACACAGAGACTTTTAGGAAAAGCCAAAAATTATGCTTATAAGTCAAAGACATCTGAGTGGCCCAAGAGGTTCTTTTTTATAAATGCTCTAAGAATGAATGAGTTTTGTTCTTTTCCCAATGATACCAGAAAACCTTATATAAATGTGGCTACCCTGTTGGCTGTTATCCATGGTCCATCCTATGAAGTAATCACCATAATAGCTTGCCACATGCAATGCTGCTCTCTTGTACTTGCTGCTTTTGGTTTTGATGGACTGTTTGGTGGTTTCTCTCTGCTTTGATGTATGGAAGCAGCTTCCTTGCGCACTGCTGGAACTTCCCCCTGGAACTGTAATCTTGAAATTAATCCCTTCCTCCCTTAAACTGCTTCTGGCTCAGATGGTCAACTTCACAGAATGGAGCTGACTACAACACCAGGGACTATCCATGTGACCTAATCACCACGACCAATTGCCATCTTCCATGTGCTAGTAAGGCATTCAAGATCTGAGAAGCGATGCTTTTTTTTCCCCCATGAGCACTTCCTAGAACACCATGGCTTTGCACTTGGCATGGTTTTCTCAAATCTGGCTCATCCCCTGTTTCCTCTTGCTGAATTATTTGCAAATATCCAATTCAAAATTGATATTAAATTATATATCTCATCAATCTTCCCACACCTAGTCCTAATATTCTGCGGATAGTTAATTCTATTTATTTTTGAGGGTAACTGTTATCTACTTCATTCTAAGGTAACAAAAGAGAGTTTCCTTAGCACTGATTACACAGTTGTGCATTGCACTGGAAGTTAAGCACATAAGCCCTAGCTGCTACTGTCATCTGAAGGCTTACATTTAAAATAAAAGGTTCTAACTTCAATCTCATTTATGTGATTATTGGAAGAATTCAGTTTCTCAAGGAATACTAGTCTTAGGGTCAAATTTCTTGGTGCCTACTATCTGGCATCTGCTCTCAGATTCCTCATGCTTTGGCCTCTCCATCAAGACCCTGGCTTTATCATAGCAGACAAACCACAGAATCAAAGGGAGAGAGGGTGGGAACTAGGTGGAAGTGAGTCTTTTAGAGCTGAATCTTGGGAGTGATATTCCATCCAGTTGTTTATATACTATTGGTTGGAGACAGGTTACTTGTCCCAGCCATTTGCTCCAGGAGAGAGGATTCCACGAGGTCAGGAGCAGCAGGTGTCACTCCAGGAAATACTTTTCATGGCAGACTGAAATATTTTATTCTGTCATTGGTATCATGCAATAGCTTAACCATCGAACATCTCACGTTGGTAGCATCACTCCTTTGCAGCATCCATAGAATTCTTTGCTTTGTGTTAGGGTAGAGCAACTAAGCAAGTGTTTTATTGAAATCTCCCCATGTTACCTTCAGATTCTCTTTAAATCCTGTCAGTACATGTAGTTGTGAAAATTACCTGGGAAATCAACTTAATGGAGGATTTTTTTTTTTTTTTTTTGCTCCTGGCATTATAGGTTTTGGCCCATGGTTTCCTGGCTCCCTTGCTTCTGACATAATGAGTATTTAAGACAGAACACAATGGTTGCAACTATGAGGTAAAGTTAAATGACTGACCTTATGATGAAGAGGAGGCAGGAATAGGAAATCGTCAGGGACAAGATATACCCTTGTAAGACAAGTCTGCCTCCTAAGTTCCTCTCGCTCTCAATAGCTAGTTCAACTATGAATTCATAAATGGGTTAACCCTTTTACAAGGTTAAAATATTCATGATTCAATTTCCCCTCAAATATCACCACTAGCCAGCGACCAAGACACCAACACCTGGGCTTTAAGAGCCACTTTATATCAACCAAAACATTCTGTCATTCATACCTAAAAGCTCATATCGTTCTCATAATGCAAAATACATTTAGTCCATTCTCAAAAGTTTCTGATTTCTTAACAAGCCCAGCATTGTTCAAACACCCAAAGTCCACTTTGAGATTCAGTGTAGATTATGGTTGTGAGCTCTGTAAAGAGCAAAATAACAAGTCATACACTCCCAAAATGTATTCTCATTCTAATAGAGAACAACAAGATGACACAGGAAAATCAGATCAAGCAAGACAGATGTCAAAACTTACAACTCCAGGTCTGCCTCCCAGGCCACACAGTGGTATCATGAGAACTGTAAAAGCCTTGGGTAGTTGGGCTGGATAGATGGCTCAGCGGTTAAGGCACTTGCCTCCAGTGCCTAAGGCCCTGGGTTCAATTCCCCAGGACCCACATAAGCCAGACCCACAAGGTGGTGGGCCTAGTGCGTTCTCTCTCTCTCTCTCTCTCTCTCTCTCTCTCTCTCTCTCTCTCTCTCTCTCTCTCTCTCTCCCTCTGTATCTCTGCTTGAAAATGAATAAATAAAATATTTTTAAAAAAGCCTTGGGTAGTGCCATCTCTGCTGCCTTTTAAGCCTTTATCCCATGGGTACTCTCTTGGGCTCACTCTGCTCCTTGTTTTCTACCTTTGATGCTAAACATCCTTATTCATGACATTTTTATTTTATTTCTTGTGTTTTCCATTGCAACTTTGGTTTGACTCTCTGAGCTTCACACATTACCTTCTCAGTGGTACATGTGCCTGGGCTCTCAGATCTTGGAAATCTGGGAGAATGGTGAAGCCCGCTTTAACCTATACTATTTGAATTCTGCATATATGCAAGACTGTCAGCACATGGACAGCACCAACTCAAGAAGTAGGCTAGACATGTGAGGAGCATTTTAAGATGGCTGAATTCAGAGAGCGACTACTCTTGGAGGCCATCTCTGAGCAGGGTGCCCTGCAGCTCTCTTCTCCAAGTAAAGTATTTCTATTGAGATGATGGCTAGACACTCTTGATTCTGGCTGGACAGAGTCTGGCCCATTCCTCACATGTTCTCAAGGGATCTTTTCTGCTTCTCTGAAGAGATATCTTAGTTTAATTAGTCCTATCCCTTCAAGTTCAAATCTACCCAGTAAACTGATTTTGAACTCTTCTGAGTCCCATGTATAGATTTATCTTCAAAAACAATCGCATTTCACACTAGTGTCTTATTTGAGTCAATCTTTAATGTCTTTTAAACAATTTTATTTTTGTTATCTCCATTTCATTCTCACTTGCCTGTTCCAGGGTGGGACGAGGGATCCTGGGTTAGGAAGTCTCAGTTTGAATTTCTGTATTTTTTTGTTTGTTTGTTTGTTTCATTGGTTTCTGCCCATTTTTGGATAAGGGTATAGTTTTCTTGGCAAGGGTCAATCTAGTTTTTTATTGGGTATGTGATGAGTGTTCTGCTTATCACTTGGGTTTGGATAGCGTTGTAACCTGCCAGCCCTTCTGGGTTGATGTCTGGTATGCAGTATAGTATAGAGGTCAGAGATATTCTCTGGCTGTAGTGTCTTGCTACTAGGACTCAGAGGTATTCAGGGTTTACCTACATGGTCCTCTTTCCCTCCCAAATCCCAGCTGTTTGGGTTGTAGAGATCCCACTCTTACCCCCTGGCAGGTGCCTGACAGAGAACTATTGGTTTCTAGTTAGAATTGGACTGAGGCCCCCATGGGAAGTGCTCTTCATTGTATCTGGAGTGTTCTGTCCCCAGGCAGGATCAGATCTTTACCAGACTGGAACCCCCTGTACCCGATTGCTTAAGCTTGGCCCCCATCCTGTGACTGGGTTGCAGCAGAGAGGAAAGATTTATTTGGCTCAGGGCTTCATCTTAAATAGGCATAGTCAGGAGTGTAACTGTTTCATGGTGATTCAAAATATTAAAGCGGGGAGCCTGTGGTAGAGGAGTATTACTTCCTTCATGTATTAATTAAGGAAAGAGTGAGGCATAGTGGGGCAGGGGAAAGACACACCCATAAAATACAGCCTACTTATTCTAACACAGCTCTGCTTGCTAAGATCACACTCTATTAATTATCTCATCCATGGATAAATCCATTAGCATATTTTTAATATTTTATTTATTCATTTTCAAGCAGAGAGAGAGAGAGAGAGAGAGAGAGAGAGAGAGAGAGAGAGAGAGAGAGAGAGAGAGAGAGAGAGAAGAGAGCACCAGGGCCACCACCTTGTGGGTCTGGCTTATGTGGGTTCTGGGGAATTGAACTGGGGGCCTTAGGCACTGGAGGTGAGTGCCTTAACTGCTGAGCCATCTCTCCAGCCCCCATTAGCATCTTTATGACCCCATCAACCTACTCAGAGTCTCACATGCTTGTGACCAAGCCTTCAACACACAAACCTTTTGGGCTATTCTTTTTCAAATTCTACCTTGAGTGTTGCCTGCTGCGATGATCATGGTGCAGTGTCTCTTAGACATGCTGGAGACACAACTGCTATTTGTCTCTAGTATGATATTGTACAGCATGCTCACTGACAGTTATTTTGTATATCAATAAAGATGTCAAAACACTTAGTGTTTATAAGGATTTCAATGACTCTAGACACAAATATTTGGTGAACAGTTGCATCATCTTCATAAAAGAATAACTCCATGTGCTTTCCAAAGTCTTGTCTTGGTCTTTTTAATATATTATTATAAAATCACAGTTTTCCACTAGCCTGAAAATTAATGACTTTTGATCTTTTTGTTAGAAAAAAAATCATTTGTATGTGCATGCACATATGTGTGTGATATTGCGTGTGTTTTCTGTGGTATTTGCATGAACATATGCCCTTTCAGTTCCTCATACCCTTGCCTGCAGCCGAAGTCACTTGCCCCAGTTGCAAGTCAAGAGTCCTGCTCCATCTTCCCTCTTGCAGCCTGTGTCTCTCTTTTTGCTATTTCCAAGGGTGTTACATCAATCCTCAGGTCTGCTCCTCTGCCAGACTGGGGAAATTTGTGTGGCTATACCCAAATGTTTTACATGGGACTTTGAGATTTAAACTCAGCAAGAAGAGTTAGAAGGCATAGTCACAGGGCAATCTCTCCATCCAAGAAAATTCATCAGACTGTCTCATTGTTGAAAATTGTGTGCACATGCACTTCTAGATACCAACAGTATCTGCCATGGTTTGTATAAACCTAAAAAGTTCAGATTGGGCTAATTTTTATATCTAGATGATCTCATTGATGTCATCATCAGAAGAGTCCTGAGCACGTGCTGTGCTCTTAGGATGACAGATAGGATGGAAAGTTAAAATGTGAATCTGTGTTCTCTAATCCCTACATGCAGTACAGAAAAGATAAGAGCTGACTTTCTTGGAAAGGAAACGTTCTGATTCACTAATCTTTTTGGTTAAAAGAGAACAGGGATGTAGACTAAGGACTGAAGGCTTGGCTAATATGTGCAAGACCTTGGATATGATCCTTGGAAGTGGAAAAAATAAATAAAAGAGATCACATATTATGAATTACCCAGAGCATATAGTAAATGTCTTCTAGTATGTCTGTGTTTCTTCCTTTACAGCAATATAAGCCATAAAGCTAAGGGATTCCATAAGAGGAGCTGACACATTTATTGTTATTAGCATTCTTGCTCATTCACGTTTCCCTTTATTCACTCATTGAGTAAAACCCTTGTGGAGTCCACATTTTGTTTCTGAAGTTACACTGGATACTTATGAAGATGTAAAGCACACAGTCCTTGTACTTTAAAAATTCAGTTTATTTAGAGAAAGTGGTTGTATAAACATGGTGTTTGATATAAAATAGTGACAATAAAAGAATGTAAATAACATGGAAATGATTTGGACTTCATTCCAAAAATTATTATAATTATTAATAAATTATTCTAAAATTATTATGGGGATAAAATAGATTCTTTTTAGCTATGTGTAAGTTTATACATAGGTACTTTATGATAATTTTCATAACATTAAAGAAGGGCCATTTAAACATGGAGAATTTGTAAGGAAATAATTACAAATGAAGATATAGTAGATGAATCAAGTACATATACCTACGTCTGCTATTAGTTCTTTTAGTTATTTCTGCATAACCAACTGCCCTAACACCTAAAATCTTAAGCAATACAAATATTTTCTCTGAAAGTTTCTAGTTTGAGAACATAGATGCAGCAGTTGGTTCAGATTCTTTCCCAGGGATAGCGATAAGGTAACCACTGAGGTTGACATATCTCAAGCCTCAATTCACAGTTCCCTCACATCACTTCTGGCTGGCCTCAGATCCACCCTGACCCTCCAATGGGGCTGCATGCATTGAGAAAAGATGGTTTTCCTAAAAGTGAGTGAGCAAGGGAAAGGGAAGTGATAGAAGCAAGACTGTTTAGCTTCACAAATGTTATTACAGAATTTCTTCTTAAATCTGTTCATTATACATGAGGTTCTAGCAGGTTCAGCCCACTAGTATGGATAGATGCCACCATAAAGAATCCCAGATGCATGTGCCACTTTGTGCACCAGGCCCTAGGCACTGGAGGCAAGTGCCTAGGGCCATGCAAATGCAGAGCCATCTATCCAGCCCCAGAAGTCTTTTCTTTATTTTTCCTCTTTTTGTTTATTACAGAGTTGTATTAATAAAAGGTGCAATAAAACACTCTATAAGATGTGTAAATCTCTACTTTCTGTATTGATTCTTTACTAGTGGGCACGCCAGGGCCTCTAGCCACTGTAAATAACCCTAACCCATTCTCTCTTTCTTTATCTCTGTCTGTCTATATCTCTCTGCTTGCAAATAAATTTTAAAAATTAACAATACTTCTATGAAGTCATATCTGAATGTCATATATATTCTCAAAAATGAGTTATGATAATGTTAGGGAACTGTTTGAACAATAGTATGAGATAATACATAGTAAAATTGTCATGAGAGTGAGAATAATGCAGATAATAGCACCCTGTAAGCATCAAACAATAGAGGTTAAATTATATATAATAATAGAGCTTAAAATATACATATATATATATATATATATATATATACCACACACATATATCACACACACATATATCACACACACACACACACACACACACACACACACACACACACATATATATATATATATATATATATATATATATATATATATATATATATATATCACATGTCATTTAAATACCATGAATGAGGACTGGAGAGATGGCACAATGCATAAAGGTGCTTGTTTACAAGCATGAAAGGCTGGGTTTGATTCCTCCATTGTCATGTAAAGCCAGATACAAAGAGTGACACGTGCATCTGAAGTTGTTGACTTCAAAGTTTCTGTGATTTGAGAACCTGGATACAGCAATTTCTTCATTTACTGAAGAATTATTTGTAACACTGATGAGTTGGACTTTATTTTGTAACTTAAAGACATATGTGGGAGGATAATTGTGATCTTCTTATTACCACTAACTCTTATAAAAATTTGTGAAATTACAAGATAATAGAAAGTTCCTTTGGTAGAAAATATCAATAGAGTCTAAGTTGCCTGTGTTTTGTTGCTTAGTGGCTGGATTCTGCAAACAAACGAACGTAATATGAAATTAGTTATCAAATTTTAAAGACTAGAAACCTATCAAAGTCTTTTTCTGATTTGTGGGGAATTTTTCCATTCTAAGAATGTTATTTATTTTTAAACTTATTATTTAAATGCTATTATTAAATTGTATTTCAAAACTGTTATTTCATGACTGGGGTGATGATTACAGTGATGGTTCCTTTGATAAAGTACTTCCTGCAAAAGGCTGAGGACCTGAGTAGAGACCCTCTATACCCATGTAAATGTCAGGTGGGCATGACAGGCCATTTGTAAACCTAGTACAATGTAGGCATAGACAGGGGATCTTTAGTACTGTTTGATATGTAGACTAGCTTAACCCCAGCAACAACAAAGCATTGGGCTCAATTGAGAGATTCTGCCTCAATGAGTAAGTTGGACAATGATTGAAGTAGCACTTGACATCAACCTCTGGCACACACACACGCGCGCGCGCACACACACACACACACACACACACACACACACACACACATATGCATGTACACCTGACCACATATAGTTTTGTACCCATTTATGTGTGGACATCACATATACAAAATGTTTAGAGTACAATAAATAATAATAATAATGTATATGTTTAAGCCATTAGTTTCTAATCATCAGTAGTTAATCTCCTTCCCCTTTGATATGAGACTACTTGAAATCTTAAAAAGAATCAGGGAAGTTCAATCCCACCAAGTCTTTGATGTTAGAAGTCCATCTCATTGTCTTATTCTGGTAGTTTTCACTTAGGGAGACAGATACCATCGAGGAGTGTTTCTAATTCTTGGGCTCCTCTGGACTTCACTGCTGTTTTTTTTTTTTTTTCTCTCCTGGCTTCTGGAATGGCTTTATAAGCTTCAAGGCATACAAGCTCATATGTGTTTGTATGTACATGCATGCATTCACACACATGCTACACACACACACACACATATATATATATATATATATATATATATATATATATATATATATATATACATGTGCCAACGCATATACATTGAAAGAAATACATCTCCACAAGGATACCTTAGACTATCTCAGAACAGCATTATGAGAATGTAGATTTTAGCCTGCAAATCACCATGAGTTTTTCTATAAATATGGTCATATCACTTTGAGATGGATGCCTCAGGGTACCTTTCAATATGCTTCCAATATTTGATATAAAACTTTTGCCAAGCAGTTTAAATATTAATCCAAATTTAAAAAATGTTTCTACTTAAATTTTTAATGTTTTCATCATAGAGCTAGTTTACTTTGTTTCATATTTTGAGGGCATAAAAAGAAGATAACATTTCTCTCTCTTCAGATTCACATTACTTGGTATGGCACCTCCTTCATAATCAAAAAATATCACTCTCTGGGCTATAGGACTCTTTCAATCATAAAATGATTAGGAGCTCCTGCAGGTATACTCCATCCATGTGGTCAGCATCCCTGGATAGGTAAAAATCAACAATATGAACATGGAATCCTCAGCAGACTTGCCTTTTGTCTCTGTTTACTTCTGTTGCTGTTGTCTTAGCCAGTGAAGTAATTCTGTACAAAGCAACAGTTCTCACAAGCCAGCGCTGATGTAGGATGAGATGTCTGCCTACACTGTGCCTACAAGACTCACTGTTCTTCAAGGGAGGGAGTAAGAGGAGGATCTCTCTGATCTCTCTCTCTCTCTCTTTCTCTCTCTCAGCGAGTTTTCACAAACCTTCTCTCCAGCACTTATTCCTAGATATACTTAAATATCTTTCAATGGCATATGCATAGTCTCAAGATAGTTAGCTGTAACAATTCAGTCTTACTGGAGCCAGCCTTTCCTTTTATGAGATGCAAACTCAAGGCCTAAAAGATAAACCTAGATATATGAAGAATCAATGATGGTTGTGATATATTGAAGAGCTCCTGTCACATCCTATGTCATTGTTACCAAGGGAAATACTATTGCATTTTTATAGTGGTAAACAGAAATTTTGATTTCAAAAAAATGTGAATCCTACTATTTCAAAAGGTTGAGATATAAATATATATAGATATAGATATAGATAGATAGATAGATAGATATGAAAATGGAATCCTCAGAAGACTTTCCTTTTGTCTCTGTTTAATTCTGTTGCTGTTGTCTTAGCCAGTGAAGTAATTCTGTACAAAGCACCAGTTCTCACAAGCCATCGCTGACACGGTATGAGGTATCTGTCTTCACTTTTCCTACAAGAAGCTTTATTTTGTCTCATCGATTAAGAATTGTCAATTGTGAAGCCGGGCGTGGTGGCACAAGCCTTTAATCCCAGCACTCGGGAGGCAGAGGTAGGAGGATCACCATGAGTTCGAGGCCACCCTGAGACTACATAGTGAATTCCAGGTCAGCCTGGGCTAGAGTGAGACCCTACCTTGAAACCCCCCCCCCAAAAAAAAAAAAAGAATTGTCAATTGTGTATGACTGGGAGAGTGTGGCAGAACAGGGCATCACCAGGAGTAAGGAGAAGGGGAAGGGGAAATGCCCACACTCTGATGCCTTTCTCTTGGTTTCCTTCGGTTCCATCAAGAATCACTTTGACGGGATGGTGCCCCTCGCTCTAAGGATGAGTTGTCCTCTCACTAAGTGAGTCTTCTCTGGAAACTCCCTCCTATCAAAACCCCCAGGTGATTTTAAATCCAGTCCAGTTGGCAATGGGAACTCATCTTTTTACTTGACAAACAGAAGTGATGAATTCTATGTCACTCAGTTCCAGTTAGAAACACTTTATTAGAACAAATACACCACATCATCCAAAAAAAAAATTCAGAGATAATTGCACTTGAAGTGAAAGTATTTGCTTCAGTGAAATTTACCTTTTGTTCTAGGTTCAGATGCTGAAGCATTTTGTTAGTAACTATTTTCAGTTCTACACATGAACAGCATAGTGTCTTACAATGCAATAGAGAAATAGATGAACTCATTACAGAAGATATTTCCCCTCTCTTTAGATTTCTTAAATTGGATGTTATATACTGTTTCTTGGTGAAAGCAAACAAATGATGGAAATGTGGGCTAATTCTAGAAATAAAAGAAAATCAGCACTTTAAATGTTTAGGTAGTAAAGTTATAACATAAATATATTGCTTCCAGATTATAATATTTAGGTATATAAAAAGGAGATGAATGAAATCAATAAAAATTATAAATAATATGGACTGATGATTTGCTAACTCTTTTCCACTTGATGGTAGTGACTAGTTATATGGGTAGCACTGATGTATGAGAACAATGTTTGAAGAATAAAACCTTTTTTATTGGTTTCTGTGGTTTTATGATGTGTATTTCTCAATTCTTAATTCTTAACAATTCCCCCCCAAAAAATGTTCCCTTTTCTTCTGCCATTGACTTCAACCTTTCATTGGGAGTATTTGGCACAAAGATTTAGGCAACTATTTAAGTAATTTGGTTCAGAATCTAGATAAGAGTTGCCTTATGTGATGTCATTTAATATAAATATATAATATTTAATTTAAATAAAACTTATTATAAAGAAAATTTTGAGCCCATCTCTAAGGATGATACATATCTAATCATATTAATATTCATACTCATGTATTCATTCAACAGTATGTATTAATTTTCTCATATATTCCAAGTACTGTTTTTGGTCTAGTTGAACAAACATTGGTTTTCTGAATGAAACAAATATGGACCCTAGTGAAGTTTAAAAGTCTAATGGAAGAAACAAATTTCATACAAATTATATACTAATAATGGAGAGAATATCATTGAGAGAAACAGATCACATTAATGACTCATTATAGCCTTGACTTGTCGATGCTAATTAGGTTTTACTGATGAGCTGACCATGGCATTGAGACTGAAATGGGAGAAGATACAGGAAACAATATTAAGTCCTCTGACAGGTGTAGAGAATTGA
The DNA here is from genome assembly GCA_004024765.1 of Zapus hudsonius. Lineage (NCBI taxonomy): Eukaryota > Metazoa > Chordata > Mammalia > Rodentia > Dipodidae > Zapus > Zapus hudsonius. Next base: position 13,491 of record PVHP010017434.1, on the reverse strand, counting down.
AAGAAAGCCAGTGCGACTTAACATGTAGAGACAAGGGGGAAAACATTGGAGAGATTCCTCAGAGTGGGACTAAGAATCTAGGGAGAAACAGAGAGAGGAAACATTTCTCAAGAGCTTCCATGAAACGTGGGAAGACCTGAAGTATGCCTAGAGGAGGATAATATAGCCAAGAAGTAGGGCATGTGCAGATGAGGATTCAATGAAAGGCACAATCCAGGGTTTTCCAGGGTTTGTCAGAGGAATACAGTTGATCTACAGTGTGCCATGCCATTGAGTCAGGCATGGGAAGACTTAAATCGTAATTGCAAAAGGAAATTCTCTTGTCTAGGGATGTAAAATTTAGCCCAGCTGCGGACACCAAGCTAGATTAAATTGAGGGGGAAAAGTGAAGGGTAAATAAATAATGAAAACATGAACAGTTCTCATCAGAAGCTGGTTGTAACTAAAACTGTTTATCTGTCATTGAGTAATGTGAGTGACTTGACTGGCTATTAAAAAAGCAAAGTGTCTTAGTACATTTGGAATAACCGAAAATGATATGAAAACATTAACAGATCAATAAGCAGATCTTTTATTTCTTACAGTACTGGTATTAGAATGTTCTTGATCTAAGACACTCCAATAATAGTATCATAAAAATGAAAGAAATATCTGAGGCTGGATAGATGGCTCACTGGTTAAGAGGCTTGTCTGCAAAGCCTGATGACCCAGGTTCGATTACCCAATACCCATATAAAGCCAGATGCTCAAAGTGACATTTGAATCCTGAGTTTATTTGCAGTGTCTAGAGGCCCCGGGGTGCCCATTATGTCTGTCTATTTGCAAATTAATTAATTAATTAATTAATTAAAGCAGAATATCTCTATAAGAATGTTCTTAACAGATATTCACAATGAAGGAAAGGTGGAGACAATCCGCATGTTCTCAGACAATGAATGGATAAACATATAATGACATGTAAAATTGAAATATTGATATATGCTACAACATTGTAAAAGTCTAATACATCAATTAAATGAAGGCATACAAAAATGTTATATATTGCATCATTCCTTCTATATGATATATTCAGGGTAGGCAAGCCCATAGAGACAGAATACAAATTGGTGACTGTCAGAAATTTTAGGAAGGGGGAATGAGGAGTAACTGCTTAATAGGTTCCAAAAGAAAACATTTTGTGGCTGAAACACATTTTGGAACAAGAAAGAACAGTATTATAAATGAACTATAAGTCACTGAATTATAAGTATTATAAATGAACTGTAAGTCACTGAACTATAAGTCACAAAATTATTATTTTCACATGTGAATCTCACCTCAATGAAATAAATTTTTTAAATATTTTATTTATTTATTTTTAAGCAGAGATACACACAGAGAGAGAGAGAGAGAGAGAGAGAGAGAGAGAGAGCGCACCAGGGCCACTACCTTGTGGGTCTGGCTTATGTGGGTCCTGGGGAATTGAACCTGCGGCCTTAGGCACTGAGGCAAGTGCCTTAACCGCTGAGCTATCTCTCCAGCCCTCAATGAAATAAATTTTGAAGGAATGGTGAATATACACTTCAGCGGGAGAGATTAAATATGTAAGAAAGAGAAATAATATAGGAATTAGAATCTAGGAGAGACTGGAAGGAAAAGTCAAGGGAAGGTATAATTTATTAGCAAAGAGACAACAGAGTTAGGAAAGAAAAATCGGTGTTTGGGAAAATGAAGAGAAAAAATAACTTTGATTTTTAATTAAATTATTAATTGGAATGATGTTATTCCCCCACATTCTGTTTTAGTTCTAAACATGAAATAGAATTTTAAGTTTTATACATAAGATCAATTTAAATGACATAAGTATCTGAACACTGATCATTGTACTTTGCAAATTTGCCAAAAAGATTAAATACCTGGAATAATGGTGACATCATTCTTTCTTAACTTGAGTTCATCAGTCTTCCCAGAAATCCTGAGAACAATGAGCTGTTGTCTAGCCCCAAATTCAGATTTGACACTAGCTGTCAATCTCAGCAGGAAACAACACTTGGTTCTTTGTAAAATACATGTAATAAAAATTCATACTGCCTACTATTACCTTGAGGAATGAAGTAGATGATGCAAGTGCCTGACATATATGAAAGGTGCAATAAAAGCAAATATTGTTATTAATCTTGCATAAGTGTGTACTGTTATGAATTTTTATATTTATGAGTCTGTGTTCCCATCATTTCCTCTAGTTAGTTTCTGCTGTAAATATTTGATGGTTACTGTGTCTGATTTTTCTTGAAAGTCAGATAGAACAAGATATTTGTTTCATATCTCAGAAGTCTGAAAAGCTTGTGGTATATATGGAGACCTTCCCATCAGTCTTTGAACTCTATGGAATTATATAAACCCACACTAAAATACCAAAAAAAATACAAATAGACTAAAGTTATAATGACATGTCATAGATGACCATTTATGTGCTGACCTATTTTCTCTGATACTGACCATATTGTAGTTAAAATCAGTATAAATCAAATTAACAATATCATTTACAGTGACTGAAAGACAGCTTAGTTAGTGATATATTTACTTCACAATCATGAGGACCTAAGTTTAAATATCCTAAACTCATATAAAAGCCTTGTTGGGTGATGTTTCAGGGAGAGGCACTATCTAAAAAAAATCTGCAAACAGTTTATAAAAGGTAACACCTGCCCACCACTAGCTTCCAAGTGCATGCACCCATGGAAATTTACCCATAAATATTCACATTCATGTACTTCTGCATACAGATCCCCACACATGTGCCTACACACAAACATGCCATAAAACAAATGCCTAACCTTAAGAACAATTGTTCAGGCCTGCATCTCCCTGTCCCAGTTTTTGGTTCCTTCACATGCTGATCTTTTGATCAAAGAGACCAAGAGGTCCCCAAACTGTGACAGACTTCTGTCAAAGCTCTTGAGTAACTTCCCCAGGCCCAAGGTAAGATCCTATTAATAGCTGAAGAAATCACAGAGTATCATCAAACAACACCAAGCAATTCTTCTAGATCCAGCATGGTAACCAGCTCCCAAATGGTAGCATGTGTAGCACTGGAAGGTGTTGCCTTAGCTGCCAGGGGAAATTGGTCAATGATATTTGGAGAAAACAGAGACCACTGATATACAATATAGACAGTTGTCACAAGAATGCTGAACACATGGCTGTATGGAAGAGACCAGCTAGTCAAGAAATGCTCATCTATGCAACAGTGACACTAAACCAAGGAGGGTAATCAACTTACTGATTGGCTAAGAGATCCACTTAGTGACAAGAAACTGTACCTGGGATCCATGGTATAATCCTTTGGGGACCAAGATCTCAAGATCCTAGGGGAAATTCCTACTACCAGAAAGCAGCAGAGAGGCTACGCCCATTAGGAACTAGCCAAAATAGTTGTCTCATTTAACCTATATTGATCTCACTCTCCGATGGAGGTTCTGTTTGTATTTTTCAGAAGGCATTGAGACAGCCAGGGCAACCCAATTCCACCAACAAGACATTGGATGATGGCTGACATCCTGGCAGGAGACAAACCAACACCTAGCCTTCACACAGAGGCAAAATGAAACCTATGAGAAAGTAACAAGACAAACAGGAGACTAATCATCACAGCAAGTTTCATAACCCATGAAAAGTCAAAGGAGACAGACACCAAAGATACCCATCACAACCCAGGCAAAGATCCAGAGATAGTTAAGATCTCAACAATAAAGCTGACTCAAAAGTCACCCACTATGACTCCTGGAACTGAATGGAAGAGGGGGTGGAAAGAATGTAAGAGCTATGGTGGGGAAGAATATCCATAGACATTGTCCCCCTCAGCAACAATATACAGAGGGGGGAGAGAAAACCTGGCTACCTCTGGTGTGGTCACATCTCCTAACCTCTGGACAAATCCAGTATTCACACAGAGGAAGGACCCCTGTGGGTAGTGTTCAGAGAGGAGGGAAATAGGAACACCTTCTCAAGATTTGTTCATACAGTGTATATACTTACTCATAATAAAGATATTAAATAAATAAAAAAACAAATACAAACACATTCATTTCAAAATGTTTATTTTCATATGTGAATTACACCTCAGTGATATTAATTTTGATGATATGGTGAACATACACATTAGAGAGAGAGGTCAAATGTATAAGATATATATCAGTAAGTTGAGTTGCATATTTTCATTTTAAAAAGCTTAATGTTTTAGGTCTAAAAGAGTTAGTTCTTGGGAATATTAGAGTTAATCTAAATAAGTAGGTTATAGAATAAAAGATCAAAAGAAAGAGTCTATCAGGTAAACTGAAAATTGGTTACTCTTTCAAAGTCTAAACAATCTTTGATTAGTAAATGATGTCACCAGAAAAAAATGATAAAATGATAGTGGAACATGTATTTGCATCAAAATCTTATTGAGCCAGAAAAGTGAGCCCCAATATTGCTTATAGCTTATAGCACAGTTCATAATATGAACACAGTTTATCCTTAAAATACTGCAGAACACATTTGATTACACCATAAGACTTATTCATGCAATGTATTTAATTATTTACAATAAATATGGAAAAAAGACACCATAATGCTGAGAAGAAATGACAGTGGAATGTTCAGCACTGGGACAACTTTATCACACTTCCCGGGGCTCAGGGTCCATTGTGGAAGACGTGGTAGAAAGACTGTAAGAGCCAAAGGAAGGGGAGGACTGCTTATAACGTAAACTTCCAGACACAAAATGGCCTTGATATTCATGACCTCACAGTGCCTGATAATACCTACACAAGACCTTCATAATACTGAGGAAAGAGGATGATATCAAAACAAAATAGAGACTAATTGAGAAGGGGAAGCAATATGAGAGAGGGTGGGGAGGAAATTATAAAGGTGTATTGTCTATAATTATGGAAGCTATCAATATTTTTTTAAAAAATGTTTTTAAAAAGGAGTGCAATACCATGTCTGGCTAAATGGCATTTTTAATTAAAATTTTATTATCATTATTATTGCAAAAAACCACACACACTTGAGAGTGAGCTTCTGCACTCACCATGGATCCAAATACCACTCATGAAACTTCATCATAGTCATTCTTGACAGATGAATGAATGAACACCATGCTGTTATTTGGTTATGACAGCCTGGCTCCAGTCAATACTCATTAATCCTTTTATGTTACCATTTGATTTTTTCCCAAATATTTTCACAATAGCTTACAAAACGGTATGTATCCTTATGGATTAGTTGGCTATGCTTGGTTTCTGTTGGTGCCCCTTTCCCATCCTTCCTCATCCCCGCTACATGCCATCCCCCCAAACCTTCCCGCTCCTAGTAGCCTTGCCTGGTATTTTTGTATTTCATGCATCCAAGTACTTCCCACTCTTCTTCAAGGCATCATTCCCTCCCCAAACATTTTTCTGGGTCTTTTCTGTCTTCTTGGCCTCCACACACTCACTTCAACATACAAATCTAAACTTTGAAAGATAAGATCTGGTAGAGCTAGCATATGACATTTGTCTTGCTGAGTGTTATCTCACTGCATCTCTTACTTTCTAGCTCCATACATTTCCCTGCAAATTCCACAACTCCATATTTCTTTATGCCTGCATAAAATATCATTGTGTATATGTACCAGATTTTCCTTATCCTTTAATCTGTTGATGGACCTAGTAGCTGATTTCATTTCCAAGCCATTGTAAATTGAGCAACAGTGAACATGGATATTCAGGTATCTATGATAGGAAATCAAATCCTTTGGTTATATGCTAGGAAGTAGTATAGCTGGGTCAAGTACTAGCTCAATATTTGTCTTTTTTATCTTTATTTGCCAAAATTAGATACAATGACCGAGTAAATATTGTGCTTATATTTCCATTTCCCTCCTCCCACCCTGTCCCCAATCCACTGGGTATCCGCCTTGGTGGGCACACTGGATTAATCCATGTGGCAAGGGGTCATGGATAGCACTGGAGGCAACAAGGTGACCCCTCATTTATGTATTATAGCTGAGGGGGGTAATGTCTCTGTGTAATCTCTCTCATCATGGCTCTTACAATCTTTGTGCCCCCTCTTCCGCTCAGTTCCCTGAGACATGGTGGTTGAGTTTTAAGTCTGTTTCATTGTTGTTCTGACCCCAAGAATCTTTGTGCTTGTGGTTTAAGTTGTGTTGGAAGTCGTTGGTGTCTGTCTCGCTGACTTATCCTGGGTTGACTGATTGGCTATGGTTATAGGTCTCTTTGTTGCCCCACCACTGACTCAAGTGTTTCACTTGAGGCTTTACACGATAAGCCTGGGGTGGTTCATCTCTTGCTGGCTTTTTTGTGACAATACCACAGTGATTTTCATAGTTAACTCTGCCAGTTTATATTCCCACCAACAGTCATTAAGCATTCTCCTTTCTCCACAGTCTGACCAGCATTTGTCCTTAGTTTTCTCTGACTGGGATGAGATAGAATCTCAAATTAGTATTAATCTGGATATCCATGATGTCTAAAGAGGCTGAACACTTTTTCAGATATTTATTGGCCATTGTTATTTTTTCTTTTGAGAATTCTGTTTCATTTCACAGTCTATTTTTTCACTGGATTATTGTCTTTTTGTTTATTATTTTGAGTTATTTGCATACTTTAGATATTAAATACCCTGTCAGATCTATAGCTAGTAAAGAATTTTTCCCCATTCTATAGGATCTCTTCACTCAATTAAGTTTCCTTTGCTCTTCAGAAGCTATTTAATTTAATGAGGTTTCATTTGCCAATCCTTTGCCATATTTCCCAAATGACCAAAGTACTATTCTGAAATGCCTACGTCTTGAAGTGTATTTTCCTCCTTTTTTCTCCAGCAGTCTTAGATGAAGGTCTTTGATAAATTTGGATTTACTTTTTGTACTTATTGATAAGAATATAGTTTTATTCTTCCACGCATAGATATTCACTTTCCCTAGTACCGTTAGTTTTAAAGGCTATCTCTTCTCCACCAAGCATATTTTAGCACATTTGTGAAAAATCAAGAAGCTACAGCTGTATGGGTTTACATCTCGATCATCTATTGTATTTCCATTGATCCACTTATCTGTTTTGTATTAGTATCATACTGTTTTTGATTACATGGTCCTGTCATATATCTTGAAATTAGGTGTAGTAATACTGAGAGCCCTTCTTTTTTTCCTCAAATGTTTTGACAGGTCTTTTGTACTTTCAAATGAATTTGAAAGCACTTTGCTTATTTCTTTGAAAAATAGCTTTGGAATTTTGAAAGGGGCTTGCATTGAATCTGTAGATTGGTTTGGAAAGATAGCCATTTTCACAATATTGTTTCTTTCAATACATGAACATGAGAAGTCTTTCCATTATCTAGCCAGTATCTTCAATTTTCTCTGAATGCTTTGAAGTTTTCTTTGCAGGGGACTTTTACTTCCTTCTTGAGATTCATTCCAATGTTTTTATTTTGAGGCGATTGTGAATAGGCTTGACTCTCTGCCTTCTCCTTCAGCCTGTTTGTTATTCTTATATAGGAAGGCTACTGGCCTTTGTATACTAATTTTGTGTCCTGCCCTGTAAAATATTTGTAGTTCTAGAGATTTTTCTGGTGGAGCCTTTAGTGTCTGTTGTGTACGGAATCATGACTATTGAAAATATGCTTAATTTGATTTTTCATTTTCTATTTGTAAACTTTTTACTTGTTTCTCATGTGATTGCTCTAACAAAGCCTTAGAGCACTCTATTAAACAATAGTGTAGAAGGTGGACACCCTTGTCCTGTTCTTGACTTTATAGGAAATGATTTGTTTTTCATTTGGTATAATATTTACTATATCATTATCACATATAGCCTATATTCCGTTAAGGTATGTTCCTTCTATTCCAAGTTTCATCAGGACTTTTTCATGAAGGAATGTTAGATTTTGCTACAAGCTTTTTGTTGCATGCATCAAGAACTTGAGTCCTTTCTGTGAAGAATACTAGCTATCAAGTTACAGATCTTGAGACCTCTTAGGGTCTTTGGAGTGAAGTCAAGTCGGTCATGGTACATGATATATTTCATGTGTTCCTACATTAAATTTGCAAGGATTACTTATTTTATCATTTATTTCCTTATTTATATATACATATATGCACATATATGCACACATATGCCACAATGCACCTGCGACGGTTAGAGGACAAGCTTGGGGCAATTCACCTCTACTTGAACTTTCAAGAGACAGAATCCATGCTGCTTCTATTGCTTGAGAGCTTCTGAGCTTCGCGGTCTTCCTAGTTCCTCTGTCCATTACCTTAGTGAACATGTGGGTTGGGGAAGGCAGGATTGTAACCAAGCTCCACTTGAAAATGAGCAACCATAAACATGGAAGTTGAAGTATCTGTGATAGGATATCAGATCCTTTAGTTATATGTTGAGAAGTGGTATAGCTGGTTGGTATAACTTGAATGACTAAGCCATTTCCCTAGTCCTGTTTATTTTTAATTGCCATGTATGAATGTGTGTGGGTGAGTGGCTCTGTGTGTACAGGTTTCTATGTCTGCATATATGTGCATGCAGGTGGAAGTTGGAGGTTTACACTGGGTGTCTTCCTCACTCACTGTGTTTTGTTACTTAATTTTTTTTTGAGGACTAGAGCTCACCAGTCCTTGAGACACTAGCCAAAAATCCTAGGATGTGCATATCACTATCTCACTAGTGCTAGGGTCACATCATTTTCCATGGGCTCAGGGGATCACATCCAGTCCTCATGCTCATGTAATAAATATGTTACCTGCTGAGTCATCTCCCTGACCCTGCTCTAACTTTTCAGTTTTATTTATACTTTGACATTTCCTACATATACATCATAATTTTGATCTTATTTGCTCTTATCTTCCTCCCACTCTTCTCACACCTTCCTCACAAGTCTGCCCTCCTACTTGCATAAGCTTTCTTTTCTTTGTGTGATCCACTGAACTATATTAGGGTTGCTCGCATGATCTTTGGTGATAGCTATGTTGTTTCCTAGAGCATGGGAAACTTACCAGTGGCTCTAGTGAAAACATTACAGTAACCACTATTACAGTAACCATCAACTACTAAGAGCTTCATTGGAAGTAGTCTTTGGAGCTCCTCACCAATCCATGATGGAATGTTGACTCCTCAGTCTTGTGCAGGAAACCACAGCTACTGGGTGTTCATAAGGGTAATGGTCCCATCATGTTCAGAAGACAGCACTCCACCACACTCCTTCTCATCCTTGCACTCTTTCCTTTCTTCTGTGATGTTCCCTGAGTCTTGAAAGTGGTGGTATGGATGGTTGGTTTAAAACAGAGTATGCAACAATCGCTTATTCTCAGTACTTTTTTTTAGCTATGTAATTAATTTTTGTTAAAATCTAGATTTAAATGACCTTGATTGTTTGTTAATCAAAGGAATATAAATCTGGACTGATAATCTGATTTTTACAAAGCTGAATTGAAGTTGAATTAATAAAACGTCTTTATTTTCAATATTGGTATTTACACAAATATTATTGATCATACTTAGTAGTATACAATATTGGTTAAGAATTGTAGTCATCTTTCTCTATTGCTACACAGAAAGAACCCAAGCAAATTGGCTTGTGGGGGAATGGGTTTATTAGGCTTACAGACTCAAGTGGAGACTCTATCCTGGCAGGGAAAATGATGGCATGAGCAGAGGGGTGGACATCACCTCTGCCACAGCACTGTAAACAATGGCAGGAAGGTTGTGCCAAACACTGCCAAGCGGAAGCTGGCTTATACCATCCATAAGCCCGCCCCCAACAACACAGCTCTAGTGAGGTTCTAACTCCTTAACTACCATCAGCTGAGGATCGATCAATGGGAACACATTCATTTGTTTGTGGGAGACACCTGGATCAAACCATGACAAGAATATATTACCAAATATGATTATAGTAAGGAGATTTTCAATATTCAAAAAAAGTTCACATTGATGTATATATGTACATACACAGTCTTTTACATATCCATATTTATCAGAAATATTTAGAAAAGATAAATGTCAGTAGGTTTCATCAAATCAGTCATTAGTGTTTACACTGTCCAGGAATTCTTAGAAGAATACAATTGAGTACACAACACTCAAAATATAAAGTTGGGTCAGGGGGATGCATTCACATGCTCCCATAACTGACTACATTCACAGCTTTTATTCAGTTTCAGGCACTTAAAACTATGGGGTTTCAGAGCATAAAATAAACCAAGAATTTTAATCACAAGTTTGCATCAGAGCAGATAAGATCATGAGTTGTTTGTTTAGGTTTATTTCATCAGGAAATCTTTGGAGAAGCTGTGAGCTAATGCCTTCAAGAAGTTCCACCCAAAGTGCACAGCCTTCCATTTCCTCATGCTTAGCTTGTGCACAGATTACCTTTTTTTTTTTCCATTTAGCTTGAAATCCACATCCCCCCCTTTTTTGAGATAGGCTCTTGCTTTAGCCCAGGCTGACCTGGAATTCACTATGTAGTCTCAGGGTGGCTTGAAACTGGAGGCAATCCCCCTACATATGCCTTATGAGTGCTAGGATTAAAGGCAGACACCTCCACTCCTGGCCCCTTTTCTTTTTCTTTCAAAAACAATCTGAAGAACCAGATGTGTTGTTTTTTGCTGATGAGTAAGTATTTTCAGGTTGATCCCTCCTACTGTACAAATAACAATATACAGATAATAAACCCAATGGCCACCAAAGTAGAAGGCCAAATGTTTGCAAACCAGGAAGATGGATTAAGCCAGGAAAAAGTGTTGGTGAATTTTGGGTGTCAAGATATCTTTTAAATATTTTTTAAAGAAAAGCAATGTTTGACTAATTAGGTCTTATAATCAATATTTATAGTAATATAATTAAGTAGGGACCCTTGTAGAAGTTTCTTAATATTTTCCCATGTAAGAAAAGATTTATTTCAATGATGTGGGGTCATACATATGGATTTATGTCTCTGATCATAACTTGAAGCAGTCTGGAGCTTCTTATAATACACTTCAATGTCTGAACATATGTGCAGCAATGTCCATAGAATAATTCACTAGGTTGTATACAAGAGTATATGCACACATACAAAATGTATTTAGAAATATTACCTAAGCCAGAATCTGGAGATGAGTGAAATTTTCACAACATAAGCAGGGTCTCTTGAGAGGACTGGAAATTTCTAATGTCAATAACATCTTTTTGATACCATCATGGGCCAGTGATTTTCTTCTATGTATTTTAAAATAGTTACACATCCTCTTTTGATGTCACCTGATATATTTAACCTATGAACAAACTGATATGTCTTAGTAAAAATCAGTATTATAGTTTATTCCTAATTTCTACTTTGCTGTTTTAATATGTGCTTATATAGTCATATAACATAAACACTGACTTCTTTAGAACACCAAGGATTTAGCTCAGCAGCCAATATGAGTGATAGATATTTAGTAAATATCTGATGATTATATGCTCTAAAGTAACATACAATAGGCATGGATTTAAACTCTGTTTTTTTTTTCCCCAATATCTTGATGACTACCATGAACATGCTATTTGGCCTTAATGAGTCCCATGGATAATAAAATTGTGACACCAATAATTTCTGCCTCAAGAGACTTTTTGAATAATTACCTGAGATAATATTTTTATAAAGCATGTACTTGTGTTTGTTTGTCACACAGTTAATCTTCAATAAGATTTAGATGTTTTCCCTTTATAATCTACCACAACTTTGTTTCTGCGTTTTAACATATTTTTAAAATATCCCATTATTTTGGAATGTGAAAGAGTTACAAAAATCCAAGGATATGTTCATAGAAGGATGTGTTCACTTCTCTCCCATCCATAGGTAGAAGGGAGTTGGCTAAAGAAAATTCATTTTTAAAAGGTATTTTTACATAAAACATTTTTATCACTTGTGCATATAAATATATGCTTAACAGTAAATATATGACATACAGCTTAGTTCTCAAAGGAGATCTAAGCAGAAGCAGTCAGTGTGAGTAATTTCAGAGACCCAAGCTCCAAGCTTTATGTAGAATAATATATAATCCAATTATAGAAATGCAAGTCATCTCTGTGTAAGTCTAAAAGAATTATAGCCATGATACTGCCATAGTGTTATTTAAGACTTTGGATTCTTTAAGGTGAAAGGTTAAGGGAGTGACCCTGACATAGATGGTTGCCATTCTTAAAAGTGGGTGTAGGCTGATGTTTATTTCACTTTATTGAACAGTGTTTGCTCATTTGGTTTTCAGATGTGTTCCAAAATTTAGTCTGTAGCCACCAGCTAAGTCAAGTTTTTATTTTCAGTGTAGAATCAAATTAAAGACTCAGATTAATAGCCTTTTTATAACATTGTCACTGCCCACTGGATTAATTACAGAACCACCAGCAAGGAAAGCAGCTCCACATATATTTGGAATGTTAACGTTGGGCACAGAGCTCCAGAGCGGGTGTGTACACTGTAGCTGCCTTTAATATCCTTATACTATTCTCTTGTAATAGGTTCTATGTGATTTCTGACTTGGGTATATCATCACATATACAGTACACTAAGCAAACTGATGTTCACCTATGCATAATTAAACATATTTCATGAGGCAATTTTGATTTTGTAAATATATCTATTCACTCATCCCCAGTTACTGCATTTGAGGAGGTCATCCAACAATAATGGAGTTCAATAAAATCAGAAGACTGTTTGGGAAAGTCGTAGCTGTATCCTCTTGCTTTCTGTGGAAATATCAGAAGGCTCAGATTGTATCACCATGAAATGTTCACACATGGAGGATTTCCGTTTGTCAATAGTCGTAAAGGGTGATGCTTGGCATTTTCAACATCACCTAGGTATTAAACTCATTATCACATGAACTTGGGAAATCTCGGTGGGATTTAAAACATGGGTCAACATTGGTGGTGATTTTTGATTAAAGCCATCCACTTTTATTTCTCAATTTAACAGTCCACTATCTCATTTTAGTTGAGCATTCAATGGAATCATAAACAGTAGCTTTATTCATTTGGTGTTTCTGAGGTCAGCTCATGTAATAGCCCTAGATCTCTGGTTACCTTCATACAAGGACATAGCCTAGGATTGGGAAGGGCTCTAAGTCAATAGGATGGAGGCTTTACTGGCACATGCAACCAAATAAGGCAGGGATGTGGGGGTTGACTTCAAAATTAGAGAGACATGGGTGATAATTCCAATTCTACCTTTTTTTTTTAATATATATTTATTGTCCATAATGAGTTACATTATTTAGTGGGCAAACCATGCGTTGTTATCCCGAATTCCCCAATTCCCACCCTCCTCATCCCTGATCAGTTGTATATCCTCCTCTGTGGGCTGTCTGTATTAGTCCTTGTGGCAAGGTATCCTGTATATCTTAGTACTCATCCCAGTCTTCCTGGCCCAAGTGTGTTGTTACTGATGGGTGTCATGCCTCCGGACAGTCTCCCCCACCAAGGCTTTCACAATCTTTCCGCCCCCTCTTCCGCT
>PVHP010017433.1:0-34464 GCA_004024765.1 Zapus hudsonius | reverse complement strand
AAAGGCCAAAGCCACAGAATCAGGGTTCCAGCAGCAAAGACAGATCCCACTCCTGGTACCAAAACTATTATAGTCAGCTTCCTTGTTGCTGCAACAAAGAACCTGACCAAAGACAGTTGATGGAAGGAAAGGGTTTATTTTGGCTTACGAATGTGAGGGGAAGCTCCATAATGGCAGGGAAAATGATGGTATGAGCAGAGGGGGGACATAACTCCACCATAGCACTGCAAAAAGCAGCAGGAAGGTGTGCCAGAAACTGACAAGGGGAAGCTGGCTATAACACCCATAAGCCCAACTCAAACAACATACCTCTAACAAGGTTCCAATTCCAAAACTGCCATCTGCTGGGGATCAAGCATTCAGAACACATTTGGGTTTTTTTTTTGGGGGGGGGGAGTGAGCACCTGGATCAAACAATCACAGAGTCTATGCTGAAGACCACAGAGGTGGACTGAGCAGGGCCGCTCTGTGAGTCGTTCCAGTCAGGACATTTCATCTCCTCTCACATATTTTTTCCTTTCCCATGTGCAAATCGAAGCCACTTTTGCCACCTATGTGGAAGATGGCACTTCACTTTCTAGAGAGGTTGAACCAGGCAGACCTATGAGCACGACTGATTGGGTAACCAATGTGCCAAACATTGAAGCGAAGTTTTTATTTCTGTCTCTAGATTTTGGGATGAATTATTGATTGCTGTTGAAGGAAGACTTAGAGGCAGGAGCATTTAGAAAAGGAGAGGGAACTTCACTTGAAAGAGAACGAGGAAGTAGGCCTCGGGAGGGATGACTTACCAAGTTAAAAGTGACACATGAAGACCCACTAACATGCCAAGCTAAGCTGAGACCGCTGACCCTGCAAACATGAGGGAGCCCATCTTGACAAGAGCACGGGATGTCCTGCCAAGAGACAGGTGGCTGGAGACTTGAAACCTGGAAGTTCAGTGTTCGATGGAGAACACAGAAAGCCATCCAACTAGATAGTCTGATGTCTATTTGAACCAACGTTAGCTACAATGCTGAGCTTATAAAAGTGAAGTGTAGACCCTGAATGAGCTTGCCATAACCCTGTGGTGGACTGGATCAGATAGTCAGGGCAAATTGTCAACATCCAACATCTGTCCATATAGCCCAAAGGGTCCTGAGACAATTCCTTTCATTAAGAAAGTAAAGAACTATGGGTGATGGGTACCTGTCTTGGAGGAACTTGATGGTGGCCCTGTGTAGGCTGTGTTAAAATGGAGTTATGTATTATATTACCAGTGAGGATGATGGTCTTCTAGGATGAAGTGTTGGTACTGCACAGTGAGAAGAGGAAGGACGCTTACCTATAAAGGGATCCAAAACCAGGGTTGCAGCCATCTGAGTGTCTTCCCTGCAAGTAGTTCTAGAAATGGCCCAGCAGATTATGGAATTCTTAGGGGTGAGATAGCTGGTCAGGATTCTCTTCAACTTGTTCATATAGAGAAAGGAATCTGACCTGGTGGTGCACGCCTTTAGTCCCAGCACGTGGGAGGCAGAGGTAGGAGGATCGCCATGAGTTCAAGACCACCTTGAGACTACATAGTGAATTCCAGGTCACCTGGGCTAGAGCAAGACCCTACCTCAAAAAACAAAAAAGAAAAAACCAAAAAAGAAAAGAAAGAAAGAATGAAAGAAAAACAAAACAAAACAAAAAAGGATTAAGAATGCTTAGTGTGGTGGCACACAACTATGATCCCAACACTTAGGAGGTTGAAGTTTATTGTGAGTTCAAGACCAGCCTGGGCTACAGAGTGAGTTCTAGATCATCCTGGGTTTGAGTTAGACTCTTCTTTTTTTAAGTTTCTTAAATTTTTTTTTTTTTTTGGTTTTTCGAGGTAGGGTCTCACTCTAGTCCAGGCTGACCTGGAATTCACTATGTAGTCTCAGGGTGGCCTCCTACCTCTGCTGGGATTAAAGGTGTGTGCCACCATGCCCGGTGTTCTGCTTTTTTTAAAAAAAAGGAAGGAAAGAAAGAAAGAAAGAAAGAAAAAAAGAAATAGGATTAAGAGCTATTAATTAGAAGAGGGCTTTCAAGGTAGGCTTTGAATTGGAAGTTAGTTGTCCAGAATCTGAAATTTTATTTTTTAAGACTTCCAATTCTGCCTTAATACTCACCCACCATGACTCAGGGAACTGAGTGGAAGAGGGGGCAGAAAGATTGTGAGAGCTGTGGTGGGGGAGAATATCCAGAGGCATGACACCCCTGAGTAAAAACATACTAGGGCCAGGAGAACCAGGCTGAGTACTAGGCTATCCATGATCCCCTGCCCCAAGGACTGATCCAGACAGCCCATGGAGGAGGATATCCAGCTGATTGGGGATGGGGAAGAGGGGTATTGGGGAACTGGGGATAACAACTCATCGTTTGCCCATTAAATAATGTAACTCATTATGGACAATTAAAAAAAAAGACTTCCAATTCTGTTCATAGCAGAAAGCCTATGTACTGTTAATTTTTTTAAATTGCTGTGACAAAATCCCTGGCAAAAGCAACGTAGAGAATGGTTTACTTTGGCTCAGAGTTTGAGGGTAGAGTTCCATCATGATGGGGAAGCCACAGCAGCAGAAGCTTGGAACAGCTCAGTGACATTGCATCCACAGTCAGGAAGGAGAGAGATGAAGTGTGGATGCTTAGCTAGCTCTCTCCTTTTTATACCATCCATGACTCCAGCCCATGAAATGGTGTTCTCCAGTTAGGGTAGGTCTTTCTACTTCAGTTAATCTAATCTAGAAAAGCCCTCACAGACATGCCCAGAGATTTGTTTTGATGGTGATTCTAAATCCTGTCATGTTGACAACAAAGATTAACCATCATATTCACAATTTTTAGTCATATTTCCTCTCATGCATCTGACTTTACATGGGTGCTAGGGAATCGAACTCAGGTCATTAGGTTTTGGAGGCAAGCACCTTAACCACTGGGCCATCTCTCCAGCCCTTCATGCTTCTTGATCTATTGCATATCCTGTTGTCTCATATAACAAATAAACTCTGGGTTTATTCGATGTCAAAGTCAGGCGAAAGGCTTGTACTCATGATGCTATCATGCTTTGCAAGCAAGCCTCTAACTGCTTAGCCATCTCTCCAGCCCTAACAGTGTTTTAAGCTAAGAAGCTTCTCATCATTTGTGACATGGCAATAGAAAACAAATACTTTCAGAGCTGTGTTGCTTAGAAAGCAGAGCCTGGAACCAAACCTGTGATCTTTGTTAGGATGTGATGTTGTGGTCGAATAGAACTAAAGGAAAGGTGGAGTGAGGTACACAGGATGGTGATGTAATGTGAGGGAGTTTATGAAAGACAACTGATTTTTTTTGGTCTTGAAGAATGGTGTTTATTGAGGAACATAAAATAGTGGCTTCTCAGGACAGCTCTTCCAATGGCAAAGGGAGAACTATTTGTTGGTTTTTGTCAAAGGTTCTCCCTTTGGGTGTTAATTCCCTGCACTTCTTTTTTTTTTAATTTTAATTTTTTTTATTGTCCATAATGAGTTACAACATTTAGTGGGCAAACAATGAGTTGTTATCTCCAATTCCCCACTGCCCTCCCCTCCCCCCTCAACTGGATAACCTCCTCCATGGGTCCTCTGGATCAGTCCTTGTTAAACTTTATTGGATTCTTTTTTTGTTTTGTTTTGTTTTTTCGAGGTAGGGTCTCTCTCTAGTATAGGTTGACCTGGAATTCACTATGTAGTCTCAGGGTGGCCTTGAACTCAAGGCAATCCTCCTACCTCTGCCTTCTGAGTGCTGGGATTAAAGGCATGTGCCACCACACCCGGCTATCGGATTCTGCCCTGCACTTCTTGAATGTGCACATGAGTGTGTCTTGGGGGTTTGCTCCTCAGCAGGTGGGGGTGTTCCTGCAGTGAAGTATTGGCAGTATGTTTAAGTGAAGCTGGCTGCCACAGTGTTGGCTGGGCTGGAAGGAGAGGCCAGAGACCACTGAAAGAGAAGTCTCAGGGAATCTGAAATGGTGTATGAGAAGCCTGCCTGTCAGAATGGAATCACAGCATTCCTTTTTATGTGGAGGAAGCTGAAGACTTGGTTAAATCTTATTTTGCTTTGCTCTAGTTCTTTTCTTTGACAGCGATCACAAACGTTGTTACGTCCATCATTCTACCTGCTGCAGACAGATGATCTAACCCTGCTCTCCCGGAGCTTCGCTATCCCAGACCAAACTCTTCATGGCCAACTCTTTTCAGAGTGAATATAGCAGTTTTCTCTCGGAGGTTCTGCTTTAAAAACCGGTCTCATGATTTCTTATTTCCTCTGGTGTTTGGTTTGATTTGGAGAGTCTCTGCAGTGTTAGACAGAACCTTTGATCTGTAGGCATTTTCTGAAGAGTAAACACAGATCTGTAACCTCTTTGAAGTTGAAATTGCACTGCGTGTCTCCATTTCCTCTTTCAGTCTGTGTGTTCAGGGAATGGCGACGCTTTCATCTTTTGGCCAGCATCCCCATCACTACTAGTGTCACAGACAATATTCTCCTAGAAGTCTCTCAGCAGATTGGCTCTTATGTCTTCTTGCCAGAACATCACCTTTCCCCCCCCCCACTCTTAGCTGCAAGAGAAGCTGGACAAGGCAGTGTCCATAGGCAGGTTCTGATCACAGGGAAGAAGGGGAAGGGAGGGCTGTTGGAAAGGCAACCCAGGGCTGAAGAGATGGCTCATCGGTTAAAGGCACTTGCTTGCAAAGCCTGATGGCCTGGGTTCAATTCCCCAGTGCTCACATAAAGCCAGATGCACAAAGGGGCTCATGCATCTAGAGTTGGTTTGCAGTGGCAAGAGGCCCTATGCATCCATTTCCTCTTTTTCTCTCTGGTTGCAAATAGATCAATAAATAAATTTACAAAAAGAAAGGCAACCCAGCAATGACTCTTCCTATTTTTTTCATTCCAACCAGTCCTGTTCCCATGAGACTTTACCCTAAATAACCCAACTACAATGTGAGACTCTCCTCAGCCATGCTTTTGCCTGCCAGTGACAGGCAGGGTGATTTCCATTCATAGTTCATCTCATCCATGTGCTGGCTCTTGCTGTGTCCTCGTGGATATAGTGAGGATGGACCTAGATGGGGTGATCTCACTGTAGAATTCAGAAGGAAACTTTTTTCCCACTAAACATTGGCTGCTAAGATGGGGGTCACAACTTTGACCTACACAATTCTAAAAAGTTTTTAGTTTGAATTTCTCTCTCTCTCTCTCTTGTTTTTTTTTTTTTTTTTTCCCAGGTAGGGTCTCATTCTAGCCCAGGATAACCTGGAATTCACTATGTAGACTCAGGGTGGC
Source organism: Zapus hudsonius (assembly GCA_004024765.1). Classification (NCBI taxonomy): domain Eukaryota; kingdom Metazoa; phylum Chordata; class Mammalia; order Rodentia; family Dipodidae; genus Zapus; species Zapus hudsonius. The sequence continues at coordinate 29,157 of PVHP010017433.1, read as the reverse complement.
CTTGAACTTACAGCAATCCTACCTCTGCTTCTCCAGTGCTGGGATTAAAGGTGTGTGCCATCACATCAGGTTCCAAATAGCTGTATTTTAAGTTAAGCTATTTATTACTTGTTCAGCCTCTGAACCATTTGTGCTTGCAAATGCCAGGAAAGAAATCAATTAAATTATTCACTGGATAAATTACATACAAAGAAACAAGTATCCACAAGAGAGAATTTTACTCCTTAAGCATTAAGCATTTCTATTAATTAATTAATTTTTGTTTTTTTTAGGTAGGGTCTCACTCTAGCCCAGGCTGACCTAGAATTCACTATGTAGTCTCAGGGTGGCTTGGAACTCATGGTGATCCTCCTACCTCTGCCTCCTGAGCACTGGGATTAAAGGTATGTAGCACCGTGCCTGACCTATTTTTAGTTACCTTTTAAAAAATGTTTATTTATTGAGAGAGGGGTGGGGAGAATTGGTGTACCAGGGCCTCCTGCCACTGCAAACAAAACCTAGACACATATATTACTTTGTGCATCTGGTGTTATGTTGGTACTGGGGAATCAAACCCAGGCCATTAGGCTTTGCAAGCAAGTGCCTTTATTCTCTGAGTCGTCTCTCCAGCTCAAATTTTAGTTATTTTGAATATAAATCATCCACATATACATACGTACATAACCCATTGAATGTACTTTAAAAATATCTATGTAATTTCAGCACAACCACCATTTACTTCCCAATACATATTAGGAAGCTTTCAGGAATTTTGAAAAAAGACAGAGCCATTATAATGTGTGGTATATATGCATGTATATGCATTTACATGTGTATAGACACACATGTGTGCAGGCACACATACATATGTGTTCACTGAGTGTGGAGGCCAGAGGTTGATGTGGTGTCTTCCTCGATTGCTCTCCACTTTATTTATTGAGTTGTGGTCTCTCACCGAACTTGGAGCTCCCTGATTCATGTAGTCTAGCTAGTCAGCTTGCCCTGGGATGCCTACTAAGCCACCATTCCCATTAGGCTTTTCTATGAGTGATGGGGATCTGACCTGGGGGTGGAACTTAAGTCTAGCTGACGGTGGGTCAAGAGCCAGCTTGGGCTATTCTCCCTTTGCTCTGGATGTGTGATGGATTGAACCAGCTTCTTCCGCTATGATGACGCTTCCCATGGAAACTGTAAGCCTTAAAAATTAGATCCATCTCTTCAGAGAGCAGTGCCTCCAATAACCCAAGTTACCTTGCATAAGACCCATGTCTTTAAGATTTTACCATCCCTCAACATCACCATCCTAGGGTCCAAATGTCTAATCCATGAACCTTTGGGCAGACATTAAGCACACTTAGACCAAAACATTGGATTTTTCTTGTTTCAAAATAGAATTACAGTTATCATTACTCTTTACTGAGAATATTCATGTTAAGAAGTATGTTAAGGGCTGGGGAGATGACTGATTGGTTGAAGGTGCTTGTTTGCAAAGCTTTCTGACCCACATTGATTATCCAGTACCCACGTAAGGCCAGATAGATACATAAAGCAGTGGATGTATCTGTTTGTTTGCAGTGGCCCTGGTGTGCCCATACTCTCTTTCTCTCTCTCAAATAAATAATTAAATTTTAAAAAGAACGATGTTATAAACTTTATTTGCTTTATGGTCTTTACTCTGCCCCAAAGCACTTTAGGAAGGGTGTGACTATTCTCACGTCTAAGATGCCTACTGAACACTAAAGCCAGAATTTCAGCCCAGTTTTTTTTTTTTCTGACTCAGCCCACTTTTAGCTGTCAGCTTATAGTGTCTCTCAGAGCTGTGGAAATTAAGGACTGCAGAAGAAGAAAATTGTTAGGTTTGGATAGAGGATACCGAGGTGGACAGCTTCCTTGGACCCTAAGTTTTATTTTAAGGCCAGCAAGGTTCAGCAGGGTTCAGAATGAGGGAAAGGGGAAAAAAAAGCTCTGAACCACTTGTCAGGAGAAATGGTTTGAAGTCGTTCTTTGGGAGAAGTTGGAAGGGGAGGATCTTGCACTGCGATGTATAGGGTGGCTGGTTCACTCCAAGGGGAGAATTTTGCTGGAGCTCTCTTTGTGGTCCCCTGGGTAAGGGGTGCTTTCATCCCTGTTGGGGTCAGCAGGTGATAACTGGGAGGGAAGAATTGTTTCTCCTTCTCTCAGCTCAGGTACAGAGGGGCCTGGGAATAAGCATTACAGGATCTGGGATTCTAAGATCCTAGATCTAGTCTGAGCTTACCTATCCTATCTAGGGAGGGAGAGGTAGAACAGCTCTTTGAAATCTGTTTCTATAATAGGAGTTGGCTTCCTGGCCAAGTTGGAGTAATGCCAAGTGGGAGGAGGGGAGAGAGGGATGGAAGGAGAGATTTCTTAAATTCTTATACCAAGTCAGTTCTTAGTAAGCCACACCGGCTAATTTTTAAAACTTCACTGTGACAAAGAGTCTCTACTTGAAAACGTAGGAGGATTGTTAATGCCACTTCCTTATCTGTGTGTGCATGGGTTTAAATTACTTATATACATTTCCCAGCATACGTTGAAGGGGCTAAGCACAGATTTTAGAATTTCTGTACCATATGCACATTTTAGTGGGAAAGGTATTTTTATTTCTCTTCGTGGCTTCTTCAAAATATTTCAGAACCAGTTGCATAATATTGAAAAGTGGTATCTTGAAAATAATCTCAGCTCTAATTTCACTTCCCAAGGCTTGTAAACTGTGGGACATTTGTAATGATCTTGGTTGAGTCAGTCTCCTTAGGAGAGGGATCAGTTTCATCAAATCCAAACTTCTTAGAAAAACCCAGCTCATTCACATGTGGTGCCTTGTAAAGTAGGTCCTTCCCAGGCAGTGGGGAGGGTGACACAGGCACAGGCCAAGAGAGGTCGTGGCATTGGGAAATGACAACTGGACAGCTGGAGGGGGAAAATTGCACAGCCATTCACAAAGCTTGAGCAAATCCAGGAGGAAAGAGGAAGAATGAGAAAGGAAGCATTCCCTCCAGCATGGGACAAAAGATGAGGACAGTAGACACAAGGAGGCAGAAGCAAGGCTGGAGGGTTAGTTTATAAACATTTGTATTCCTGCCTGGATTCTTGTTTTGCCACGGAAGCACTGCTTAGTCAATAATGTAAGTATTTCAATAGCTGTGCCAGGGAGCACAAATCGATAGGAAGGGAAGTGGAGGTGGGAGAAGTCACACCTGGCTGCTGGGTTTGATGGGCTACCTGCAGGCTTCCATATGACTTGTTTAACAAGCCTCTGATTAATGTAGCATGGCCCAGTGGGGAGCAATGAGTAACTCCTGGGAGTTGTGACAAGGCATCTTTGTGACAGTGGGGAGCATGGGAAATGGAATATCCTCACGCTGCTGCCTCACTCACCCCAAGCTTTTGTTTAGCTAATGTCACCCAAATATTAGCCCATGTTCTTGTCTTTAAGTCTCCTTTGGGGTGGTTGAGGTGAAGGTTTGTCAGAAGAGGCAAAGAATGAGCTGAGGTCTTAGCTAACTGGAAGAATGGTTAGCATATGTGGGGCCCTGAAAAGCACAGAAAAAAAAATTACAAGGTTTCATACAAAATACAAAAGTTTCATGCCTTTTTTTTTTGTTTTGCTGCTTGCCACACAAGCATAAGGATCTCAATGTCCCCACAGAAGCATGTGACCGTCATCTCTAGCTGGTGAGACAGAGACGGGAGGATCTCTGGAGATTGCTGGCTACATAGTCTAGACAAATTAAAAAGCTTGACTACTGAGTGACTTTATAAAAGATACCTGATGTTGATCTTAGACCCCTCACTTGTACCCACACACATACACACATACTCACATGCATGTACACCACGTACGTACGTGCATGCATGCTACACAACATACACATGCAAAGCAAAAGAAAAGTCTATCTGTGTTTAAAAACTGGCAAATTAGTTGAGCATGTTAAGGTGTTTATCTTGTTTTCGCTGTATCTAGGGAAATCTCAGAATACATCTTCCAATCTACCTTGGGGCAAGCCAGGGATAGAGATTGGTGTCACAAAAACCTTTTAGTGTCATTGGGAGCTGTCCAGTGTATGTTTTATCTTAGATTCCATTTTGTCACAAACCATTTTGATGGTTGGAGGCTTATGACATTTTGTCAACCTGTCTTAAAGCCTTGTTTGTTTTTTCTTTTTTGAAAGGTTGTTCGTACATATATCCTTGGTTATACATTTCTCTCTGAGTGTTTAAGACCCAGCATATAGCCAAGATTTAAACAAGTATGTCTTTTTGGGTGTCACCAATGGCTCTCCAAGGAGGATTTGGGATCTGGGAGAAGCATTGTGGCTTCTCCAGCATTATTGCTGTCAGTTAGGATGAGTCCAGGTCATCCTGACTTTGGCTTTCCTTTTTTTTTTTTTTTTTTGAAAGCCTGGATGACTGGTTCATCCTCAGTGTGACTCTCCTATTTTTGATTGTACATTGATTTTGTTTCTAGGTCTCCTTGTCTTCCTTGTTCAGAAAGGCATGTGACACTCAGGGAGTCAGTGTAAAACACATTAGGGTTGTCCACTCATCTCCTGTGGTCTTGTGACATGGAAGCAGAGGCCAAAATATTGGTCTATTTTGTTCCATGGCTCCAGTTGAATTTTGCCTTTACATGGGTAGTTAGAACACTCAGAAACGAATTTGTATCAACCCTGTAGGATAGATATATCTATATTGACATCTATAATTGACTAGTAAAGTATATCTAATTAAAGAATGGCATAACCTTTATTCTACTTTGTCTAACCTTTGAGTTTACTTATTTTGGAACAGTTTAGGCCATAACTGAAGTATGAAAGTAGACTCATTTTTGTTTTTTTTTAATATCTAATGACTAAAAATACAGATAAAACATATTGTTAGTTTTGAAAGCATTTTTAGCAATAAGTCCAAATAAATTGATCTAACCTGGAAGTCAACAGAAACAGTCAAGCAAGACAGCATCTATGTTTAAAAATATACCAATTACCCAGGAGAGTTTGTAAATTCAATTGTAGAGGTTGAAATCATTTTTCTCAAATGTAGATCATTGTCTGGGCTTGAGGTTATACCCTGAAGTAGGGAATATATCTTAGAGTTAGTTTATTTAAAGGCAATAGACTTGAAGTACCCAACATAAGACAATTGTTAAAATAAAATCCTTGATAGGGGCTCTGTGATTATCCACAATAGAGCAGAGTCTGGTCATTGTCGAATTAGAATAGCTGAGTTCAAATATAACCCTTGGTGAATCTGTTTTTGAAAGAGAAAACATTTGACAACCTTGTTAGTATAACCTTAGATATTAATTAATCTGATGTACAGTAGAGATCTTTATAAACATAAGATAATTTTATGTTTTACCCACAACAGAAATTTTATAAAACTTAACTAAGTTTATCCCAACATATTTCACCTGACAGGAGGATAGAAGCCACAATGGCTGTCGTAGTCAGTCACAGGCTGCTGGGATGAATCTCCAAACCAGGCACAATTTGGGGGAGGAAAGTATTTATTGAACAGATCCAGGGGAAGTTAAGGAAAAGGCTAACTCCCTTTCACAGATCCAAGGAGAGACATAGACAGCACCTCCAGAAGCAAGCAAGCAAGAACACTGTAACACTGTAATTCACAAAATGCAGAACTGTCAGACCAGGGTTCTGGCTTTTCTTTTGCATATCTATACCTAGTATTTTGCATCCAATTTAGAAAGGACCAGTCCCCAGGAGGCTAGGCCAAAGTGAAACTTCCTCCAGCCAGAAGCCTGGAGACAATTAACAATTTAATAAACACAATTATAATAAATTCTTTTGGGGGACATTTACTCAAAACTACCACAATGGCTGAAATTAAATCTTTTAGTTATATAAGTCTGATGATGACCATTTGATAGCATTAGCATGAGCAAATTAAAATCATTTTAAACCCACAATGTTTTTAGATGTGAGAACCTTATCTTTGAAAATTAACACTAGTAAGCAATCCTTATCTTAAAAACTCAGTTTTCCCATTTAACACACCAACAAATAAAGAAATATAGTCAGCTTGGATAAGCACCTTAAAGAATCCTTTTTTATATTTCTTAACCCATGAATAATTTAGTATTTGTGAGCTGTTGATGAGTAACCTTAACCATAATCTAGAATAGGGTTTTTTTTTTTTTTTTTTTTTTTTGGAAGGGCCTGTGTTGCGGTCACCTTTCTAGTTGCTGTGCAGAAAGAACCCAAGCAAAGGCGCTTGTGGAGGAATGGGTTTATTTGGCTTACAGACTCAAGGGGAGACTCCATCCTGGCAGGAAAACGATGGCATGAGCAGAGGGGTGGACATCACCTCTGCCACAGCACTGGAAATAGCAGCAGGAAGGTGTGCCAAACACTGGCAAGGGGAAGCTGGTTTATAACCCCATAAGCCCGCCCCTAACAATACAGCTCCATCGAGGTTGTAAAATCCAAACTACCATCAGTTGAGGATCAATCTATCAGAACACATTCATTTGTTTGTGGGGGACACCTGGATCAAACCATGACAGTCCGCCCCTGGACCCCACAAACTAATAATCTAAATACAATGTGTTCGGCTCAACTCTTAAGTCCCCGCAGCTTTCAACTGAGCCATAATACCAAAAATAAACCCATAATGGCACAGAACATTCACACTGCAAAACATGAGGCACAGCAAAAACAGATTGACCAATACCAGATTTAAAACAAACAGGGCACCATCAATCTCTAACTCCAAGTTCAATGATTGTAATCAATAACACAAGTCTCTTGGAGATTCAATTCCGCCCCTCCAGCTCGGCTACTCACAATCCGGGAAAACTTCATCCAGTGCTGGCAGCTTGCCTTGGCACCCATCCATAGTCCTGGAATTCTTTGGGTCTCCATTGCAACCCACAGTTCATCCTCATGGCTCCATCGGGCTCCATGCAGGCAACCTTGCACACCTGCTTCACATGCCGATGGCCATTTTTCAAAAAACAAAACTGTGTTGCAAATCCAATGACCCTCTCTTTCTAACCAATCTCCATTCCACAGAACCAGGTGGGCTACCAACTTGTTAATCCAGGGGGGATCAAAGCATTCAGGCCCCTTACTTCAAAGAGTCCACATTCTTCCTGTTGTTCCAGACCAGCTGGCCCAATCTCAGTGGTTGTAATCTCTCAAACAATTGCAGGTGAACGGGCAGCAGTTTCCACCCAAAGATCTTTCTTTCTGTGCCATCTCCATCTGCTCACACCAGTCCATCTTTACGTAAAGCAACCCTGCACAGGTTCCCAGGACACAGGCAGGCAGAATGCAGCAAGCCTCTCATACAAACTACTTCTGGCACAGTCCTGACCAAGTTCTTTCTCACCTTCGTAAGCCAAACCTCAGAGTCCATAGTTCTCACTGCATTCAGGTCTTGTAACTGTGACCAGAATGGTCCATCACGCTGTACTTAAGCACTGTGAGGCATCTCTTAGGCTGAGATTTCAAACCTGTCCATATTCCTCCTGCATATCAATTCCAAAATGTCAAAGCCACAGAATTAGGGTTCTAGCAGCAACAGATGACCCCACATCCTGGTACCAAAACTGTTGCGGTCACCTTTCTAGTTGCTGTGCAGAAAGAACCCAAGCAAAGGCGGCTTGTGGAGGAATGGGTTTATTTTGGTTACAGACTCGAGGGGAGACTCCATCCTGGCAGGGAAAACGATGGCATGAGCAGAGGGTGGACATCACCTCTGCCACAGCACTACAAACAGCGGCAGGAAGGTGTGCCAAACACTGGCAAGGGGAAGCTGGCTTATAACCCCATAAGCCCGCCCCCAACAACACAGCTCCATTGAGGTTGTAAAATCCAAACTACCATCAGCTGAGGATCAATCTATCAGAACACATTCATTTGTTTGTGGGGGACACCTGGATCAAACCATGACAGCCTGGCAAAATTTTTCTTTTGGGACAGTTTCCATAAATGTGTACCCCTCTATCCAGCAAGGAAGCAGTCCTTGGAGGTGTCCCCCTTCCTAAAGGGGGTACCTTCCTTAAGCAGCCTTTTCTGTTGATCATGTCTACCTTTTTAAAAAAAATCTCCCTTGTTTTATTATTTTGATTTTTTTGTTTCCTTTTGGCTTCCAATTACAATAAACAAAAGTTGGACCTCAGAGCAGCTGTTTTAAGTTCTTGGTTGGTCTAGTCACCAATTTTTGTAAGTTATCATAGTTTATTTTTTAATCTGTCTCCTTGAACCTTTGAAGAAAGGCAATGGGCAGTGTGTTGTTTTTCTGGTCTATATAGCATATAAAATTGCCCTGTTTTGTGGAGACCTTGGGGCTGTATTGGAAGCTGAATATCCCATCTGAAACAGCATAGAGAAAGAGGAGCAGAAGAGTCTTGAATCAGAATGTGCCTGATTCTGGTTCTCATCTCTGCTGTAAAGAGGGGAATCTCTTTACAACCAGATTTGGGACTAGAGATTTGGGGTGTAGTCCCAAATTTATATCTTTGTCCCAAACCTAAGAAGACACATAGTGCGCTCTATGTGTTTTCTTGAAGCAAGGAGTGTCCCCATCAGGAAGTCCGTGCCACATTCTAAGGGGCCAGTCTCCAAGCTTGGCTTCTCCAGACCCCCAGGGTGGTTCTCATATCATGGCATATGAGAGCACCCAAGGCAGTATGGTTAGACTTATAAATGTAGATGCTATGCATACTCTTGTTTTAGCTTGTCTAACCTCTTGGCTGGGGGGGTGGCTTGGGACCTCATTTCCATTTTTCCCCTTGGTGGGAGTTTGGGATATAGGTCCCCCATCTACATGTGTTTCAGGGTGGCCTTGGGATTATGGCTCTATTGTTTCATTCCTTTAAGGGGAATCTAAGTCTAGGGATGTTCTTTTTATCCCCATTATATATAGAGCCATTTTGGGGGCATGAATTGAAAAGGGAAGTAACCATAAAAGTGAGAAAAAAATTGATATCAGGTGTTTTCAATAGCTCAATCATCTGATTTCCTTTAAGAACTGCTCTATATTCTAGGCAAGCCTAATGGTTGAACCTGTTTAAATATTCTTTTATCCTGAAACCATGGACTGATTAATATATAGCTAGGATTGGGGAATTCAGGTCCAGCTGACAGCAGTGGTCAGTTTAGATGGTTTCACAAGCAAAAGAATAGTTGTATTCTATTTTATAAAAAGTTAAGTTAGAGAATTATTTAGCACTTAAAACTGACTTGTGGTGGTCACTCTTTCCCTAAGGAGTGCTGTGACCAGTCTTTTTGACAGAAACAAAAATTAATTTTCTTACTAAAAGAGAACAAGCAAATACCTTTGAAAATTACTATATCTAGTATAGAAATTTATAATTGGAGCTTTTCCCAAAATTTAGGAGTGGATCCTTTTTTTCCCCCAAGAATGCCAAATGAGCATAACCATTGATAAGTACCTCTAAACATTGAACAGCCTGATCCTTAACACAGACTTGTAAGTAAAACACTTTCTAGGGTATTCTCTCCCCTCTTTTTAAATTTATAAGCAGCAGAAAACATATAGTATTTACAGTAGTTAATGTCTCTAATCATTGAGCAATAGGTGAATAAAACCTTATGTCTTTTTTCTTTTTGATTCCGTTTACCCATATGATCATGGACTTTTAGTACCATGAAAAAGATATAAATCTCATTGTGTTATTATTTCCCTTATATTCATCATTAACCAGAGGGCCAGTCTGGTTTATGAAGAAGCATTGGGAAATATGTCTGTTTCTGGGGTTTGGTTTCAAGAGAGCTCTGTCCTAAAGTCAAAGTCAGTTGAGCACATTAATATCTGTCTTTTCTAGTGTGTAGTCCATGATTGAGAACCAGCACATATTGTTGGCCTTTTTAGAAAAAAAACCCTGGCATCCACAAGTATTTGTCTATAGAACTTAGTTCCTCATCCTTTATAGAATTAAGAGAAATTGTACCAAATTGACTTAATTTTTAATCTAATTATAGAAAACATATACCCCAGTATCAGAAGAATTAGACATTTCTTTGTATGTAACACCTATATGAAGGTAATTTTAAGAGAACTGACAAATCATATTTCTAATAATATTTATCAGCACATATTTTTAAATTTTATAATCTATGGATGTAAGATATCTCCTGTTATTAATTTTATAATGTACATTTAAAAAAGAGCATAGGCAAAACATAAGGGTCCCTGAGACAAATTATAATTAACACATTTACCATATCTGAAAATGATTTTTTTGTTATCTTTCAAACCTTTGAGTATATCTGACAAATCACTCTTGGTAGAATTTTCAGAATTGATCCAGGTAGGCTGAAAAACATTAAGTCTGTAGCATAGTTAGTAGAAGTAACAGAACAGTTTTACAAACATAGAAGTGCCCTTGAATAATGCAGGAGGAAGAATCTTATTATTAACCCAGTAAACATATCTGTCATCCCCCTGCCTCAGCTCTGTACAAATCAAGGTGTCATGAGGTTTAGCAAGGCAGGACTGGAAGGTCTGTTGTCTCTTGTGATTAGCAGCCACAATCACCAGCTGGCTGAGACCTGGAGACCTGAGTGCTCAGCTCAACATGGGGGAGGGTAGCCATGTGGCTGAAGGCTGGTCACAGTCACTGGTGGTCAGACAGGTTTGGGGAGATGGTGGAGATCAGCATTGGTGCCCTGGAGGGTTTTTTTTTTTTTTTTTTTTTTTTTTTTTTTGGAGAATTTAGAGGTAGTCAGTGGAAAGAGAAAATAGCTTTTCTGTCTATTTTTGGGCAAAAAGGGCAAAAACCAAATTATCCAGCCTCTTGTCTGTCTCCAGATAAAAGGCTCTTGGTACCTCTAACTTGCTTGAATGCTCTTAGATGCCCATTGTCACCAGCCGCAGGGGACTGGATTTGGGAGAAGGGGGAAAAACTTCTTTTTTTCTTTTTTGTTCCAAAAGCTATGAAAATTGTAATAAAAAGTTATAAAAAGATCTGGAATATTTTATTCCTGGCCATGAACCATAATTATGTAGCAGGGTGAGTTGAGATAATTGAAATAATTAGAGAATACCCAGCACAAATTCCAATGCACATCAAAATTGAAGGAGTACCTGAATTTTTGTTTACAAAGTTAAAGAATTAAAATCATAGACAACCAGATATTAAGGTATAGGGGTGACTTTATTTAAGGGATCATGGGGAGTTATGGAGTTCTCCAGCCACCAGTGTGGGGACAACACATGGGGAAGATTTTAATCAAAATCCATGGTGTTTAATTAAACAGGCAGGAAAAAAAAAAGATAATAGAGGGCTCCCATCATGAGAAAAAAGATTCATGTGGGGAGATCTTGAGTCCCCCTCACCCCAGCCTAATGGTTTCGAGGGGCCTTATCTGGAAAATGAAAGTCCTTCTTCTAGGATGCCATGTGAAAGAGAGACTGTACTTTGTTTTAGGGAAGTTTTTATAACTTCCACTAGGTAAGTCAGAGAGACAGGTGATTAGTCTATACCTGACCAATCAGTTTTTAGTCTCTAGGATCAGGCTCTGGCTAGAGACAACTCCCACTCAGAGGAGGGGGTCTCTGGAGCTTTCCTTAACTGTCACAATAGTAGGAAGATTACCCCCTAGGGCTTGTGTCCTTAGTTATAGGCTTTTGACCAAGATCAAGCATGAATTCCCTCCCGTGGATGGGGGTCTCAAATTCAATCAGAAAATGGTTGGTTACTCCCATAACACTCATGCACCAGTGGACATATCTTGCCTTGAGCACACAGGATGCACAGCTGGATAGCTAGCTATGTAGTTGGGTAGGACTGTTGATGACTCTTTTCCCCAGTGGCTTGCATAGCACTTTCTGGTATGAACAAGGTTACCTGGTAGGGAGGAAGTTTTCCACACAATTCCAGCTTGGTTTTATTACTACATCCTGCAACTGAAACGTGGCTACACTTTATTCTTAAAACTCATCATTCCTCCTAGGATGAATAGCATACATCTGTAATCCCAGCCCTCAGGAGGCAGAGGCCAAAGAACTATCATTTTGCAGACAGCCTTGGATGCATAGGGAGTTACAGCCAGCTTGAGGTATGTTGTAAGACCATCTGAGGAAACCAAGGTCGGGAATGTTGCTCAGAGGTAGAGCACACACAGCGGTATAAGACCCTGAGTTCAATATCCAATGCCACATTGACAAAGCAAAGCAAACAAACCAAAAACATTATTTTCTCACATAAAGTTGCATTTTCTTAGCAGCTCCCTGTCTGTGGAAGGCAAGCTTGTTCCAATGAGATGGAGGGAATGGCCGATATCATGCAATGAGATAGGCCAAGAGGTCTTCCTTACACCCAGATGTCCACGGTTTAGCAACAATGGGACATACTGCTTTTCTGGCTCCTTTTCTTGCTTAACTTACTGAGGTCTAAGTCTTTCTTCTTTCTCATGTGCCCAGCAGAGGGATGCCTGTCCCATAGCTGCATACTCTGGAGCCAGTCCTGCTCTTCACTTAGAGTGTGAACATTGTGGTAGTTGCCCCTGAATGAACTCAGCCAAAGGCGGAGTACATAGATTCTATTGCTTCTTTCCCAAGTGACTGAAGCTAAGGACCTCTCCAGGCTTTGGTTGTTATATAAGCAGAATGGCAGTAATAATATCATCTCTCAGGGTTATTGGGAGGATTAACTAAGGTGATGTGTGGGAAGGCACTCTCTGCACACTTCATTTGTGAATAGTATCCTGGTGGGGTTCCAAGATAGGTCCTGCTGAATTCCATAGCTCTTTTTTTTTTTAAATATATTTTGCCTGGCATGGTGGCTCACACCTTTAGTCCCAGCACTTGGGAGCCAGAGCTAGGAGGATCTCCGTGAATTTGAGGCCACCCTGAGACTACACAGTGAATTTCAGGTCATCCTGGGCTAGAGTGAAACCCTACCTCAAGAAACCAAATATATATATATATATATATATATATATATATATATATATATATATATATATATATATTTACAAGCATAGAGAGAGATAGAAGAGAGATGGAGAGAGAGAATGGGTATGCCAGGGCCTCCAGCCACTGCAAACGGACTCCAGATGCATTGCGCCACTTTGCGCATCTGGTTTTACGTGGATACGGGGGAATTGAATTTAGGTCATTAAGCTTTACAGGCAAGTGCCTTAACCACTGAGCAATCACTCCAGCCCCAGGTCTGTTTCATTTTTTTAAATGGGGGGTGGTGGTGGCACAGATCAGGTTCACAGATCTACCTGAGGAAGGCTAGGTCTCACAGGTCTCTGTAAAATGGGAGCAAGTCTCCAGGAAGGGCTTTCTGGGAAGAAGATGGAAGGATTTCCTAAGGGACAGATAAGGAAAGATCAGACCCTTCTGACATTTCTGACCTGTAGTAAAGTTTAATAACTTACACTTTCCTTTACATGCCCAAAGACCTGTACTTAGCCCAAGGAAAACTATTTATTTTTCCCTAAGACGCCTACCCAGTATCTGTCTCCCATCAACAGGTGGCGTCTCTGCTGTGGCAGTTTGAGTGTATGTCTCCCATAAACTCAGTTGTTTTATTAAAGCTTGGGATTTGGATCTCCCAGCTACCTGGCAAGAGGAGCTGTCTCTGGGGGGTAGATCTGATTTCCAGCCCAGAGGTATGCAGAGCAGTTTGAGCTCGGCCTGGGGTCCCTGCTGCTTGCAGTGGGTGTTGCTGCCTTTGGCATTTGCTGGCTGTTTGCTTCTCTAGGCTTGGATGTATGGAAGCAGCTTCTTTCAAAGTGTTCCATGTGGGCTTCTGAAGACATTGATAGGCTGGGAGCTTTAGAATTCTGACCCCACAGTCGTCAGAGTGGAGAGTGATGTGTTTGAACCCCTTCTCCCCATTCTCCGTTCTATCTTTCATTTGCAATATCTAATGTGTTTGCAGGGCTTCCTGGGAACATGCACCCCACTCAGTCTTCCCTTCCATTATTCCCAGAGTGGCAATGGAAGAATTCGGTTGCATATTGATGCATTGAGGAAGGATTTAGGGGACAGCACTGTTATGATCTACACACTTCCTTATGCTGTGATGCGTCCTTCCATGTTTACCCCTCTTTCTTTATCTTTCCACAGCTACCTTTATTTCCCAAGGCCTTTTCTCATCCCTACATGCCTGAGTCCAGCTGGTCTCCGTACCCCATGAGCCATTCCAGGCACAAATCCTCAGCTGTTCCTCCAGGGACACCATGCTCATGATCATGCATTCCAGTGGGTAAACAGCACATTTCTTTCTTTTCAAAAGCAATCCTATGCAAATGGAAGCATTTCTTTTGAGAGACGTTCTCTGTTCCAAGTCCAGCATGGCACACAGTGTTTGCTACTGCCAGCACTTTAGTGGGAGCATCGAAAAATTTTTTTGAGTGGTGACAGGGGACTTATATCAGGCTCAGAATAAAAGACTCTCAGTTTTCTTGGGCTTTTAATACCAGTGAGAGAGTGGAATGGTTTGGCCAAGCACAAAGGGGAAGGAAGTTCTTATTGGCAGGGTGGAAGGTAGAAGAGGAAACTCTGAACCTAAAGGGAGAAGATATAAATAGATAGATGATAGATAGATAGAGAGAGAGAGAGAGAGAGAGAGAGAGAGAGAGAGAGAGAGAGAGAGGATTGCACATACCATAGAGCAGGATAGCCAAGGAGAGAGAAAGAGAGCACTTGAGTGAGGGAGAGGTTTTTAAGCCCTTTGGGGGAAAGGCAGGGACAGTGTCACATGAGGGGTGGGACAGAGGCTCAGACCTGGGTCTGCAGCAGCCAAGATGGCTGGACTCCCAGCTGAAAGTGAAACCCCAGGGCCCCAGGTGAAAGCTGTTTTTTCCCCTTAGTTGGGTGCCAAGAAGCCTAGTGAGATTACCATAATAGAGGATAGAGATGTTAGATCTCAGATCTAGTCTGAGCAGACAGGAAGGGGAAAAAGTCAAGTCTTTGAAGTCTCAACTAGCATCACAGGAACTGTCTTCAGAGCCTCTGGCCTAGCTAGAGCAGGGGGGGTTGGGAGGATGGGAGAGGCACTTCTGAGATTCTTGCAGTTTGGTCAGTAACCTTCCCTGCACTTCTGTTGCCTTATGTTGCTGGGTGGCGGGTGTGTGTGTGTGTGTGTGTGTGTGTGTGTGTGTGTGTGTGTGTGTGTGTAAGACAAACCAGCTGCCCCTTGCATGCTGATCACAGTGCTGCACAGGAAGTGTGGGATAGATAGCTCAGGACTGAGGGCCTGTCTCTCTTCTGCTGAGTGTCCTGATATCTCAGGATAGTTAACGCCCTTCCTATCTCCAAGTCCCCTCTGCATTTATCCATTTTCACACATTCTATGCAATCTCAATTTTTAATTTAATAGTTTATCATGGAGAATTTCCAACATAAGCTCCCCCATCACTTAAATCAGGATCAATAATTTACCACTCTGGTTTTGTCTATCCTTCCAGGAAATTTAAGGCAATTTCCAGGTATAAGCTCTTTTTTTTCATTAATACTTCAGAATATATATCTAATATATGTTATATATACATATTCTAATAGAATATATACATAACTAATAAGGGCTTTAAAAAACCCTGGTTTGATTCCCTAGTACCCACATTAAGCCAGATACACAAGGTGGTGCATGCATCTAAAGTTCATTTGCATTGGCTGGAGGTCCTGGCATGCCCATTCTCTCTTTCTCTCTCTCTCTCTCTCTCTCTCCTTGCAAATAAATAAAAATATTTTAAAAACCAAGAAAATTATTCTCATACTTAATAACCTTAACAATAATTCTCTAATGTCCTGTGATATCTGGTTCATGTTTATTTTTCTTCACTTGTCCCCAAAATATCTACTTATAACAGTTCCTCTAAGTCAGGTCTATAGTTGCATTTGAGAATGTTATTTATTTATTTATTTGAGAGAGAGAGAGAGAGAGGGAGAGAAAATGTTTGCCATGATGTCAGGGCCTTTTGCCACTTGAAACAAATTTCAGATGCATGCGCTACTTTGTGCATCTGGCTTTGTGTGGGTGGGTGCTGGGGAATTGAACCCGGGCTTTGTAAGCAAGAAAGTGCCTTTAACTTCTGAGCAATCTCCCTAGTCCTAGAGTTGCACTTTCAAAATAAACCCAGTTTACCTTTAATCCATCACCACATGTGTTTATTGAAGAAGTCAGTTCAGTTATTCTGTTGTTGAAGCCTCATTTCCATTGATTCTACCTCAGTGGGGTTCCATGTTCCTACAGCCCCATATTCCTGCAGATCTTGCAGATAGGTCTGGAAGTGTGATTAGTTAGAGCTTGTATTTCTGCCAAGAATAGTCATTGATATTGTGTAGCACATAGGTGGCAGAGTGTCTTGCTACACTGTATTCCAAGGACAAGTCTTTGCCTTCCCTGTTGGACTCATGGAGATGGATTGCTTGGACCCCCTAGGATCTGGCTCCTATTCAGTCCTCAGTAACTGAAGCGTCAGTGAACAGCTCTCTGTGAGGGGCTGGGGAAGGCCTCTTGAGTAGCACGGGTTCTGCATGATATGCAGGCTCTTGCTAGCCACAGGATGGGGAAGACATCCCAAGGAGTGTGCTTAACCCTCCTGAGCTGAGCCAGATCATGCTTAGGGACAGAGGGGTAGTGGATGTAATGAAATGGTATCACCTTAACCTTGGAGGTTACATAGCAGAGCGAATATCTCATGAGTGAATGCCAAAGCCACTCTTCTGTTGTCTTTAGGTGAATTCCACCCACACCAGGAACTCGCCAATGGATTTAAAAATTCCTATTATGGTCAGACTAGGGCTGTTGGAAAGCAGTGCAAACAGCACCTGGGGGAAGGGTTGACTAATCTTATGTGTCATCAATGGCACTCACTCGCTCTCTAGTGAAGAAAGAGGAGCAGACAGAGCCTTTGTGGAGGGATGACTCTAGACTCAAGTACAGCTCTGACTACAATTGAATGCATGACCTTGGGCAAGGCATCTGAAATTTGTGAGTCTCAGTTCTGATAACACTTAGAGGCCTTTTGTGAGTATTACATATATTAAGTATCTACTATGGCAACTGAATAGTTGAGAGGCCAATACATGCTACTTCTTTGCCCTTTTTTTGCCCAATTTTTTCATATATACATTTATTCGCCTATTTACATTTTCTAGTTGTGTTTGTTTGTTTTTTCATGCAAGGGATTAAATGTAAGGCATTGTGAATATCAGGCTCGTATTCTGACCTACATGCCAAATCCTCTATAAACATTTAGAGGAACTCGTCAAGGGATTTTTCCAGGCTGAGTAAAAATGAATCTAACATACTCAGGTCATATCTTTTGTGGGCCAATATAGCTCAGCAGTGGAATTGATAAGATTAATGGCAAGTACACAAGTTATCACATCAGATAGAAGCCCAAGATACCAACCCAGTGGTGCACCATCCCAGTGCATTGAGCTGGGAAGCATAGTGTGATGGTGGTTTGAATGTAATATGCCTCCCCAAAACTCATTTGACTACTTAATCCTTTGCTGGTGACACTGTTTGGGAAGGTGATGGAACCTTTAGGAGGTAGAGCCTTGCTGGGGAAGTGGGTCACTTGGATGGGTCTTCAAGTGATACAGCCCAACTCCAAGTGCAGTTCACTGTCTGCTACCTGACTGTGCTGCAGAGTGATGACTGGCTTTCTGCTCCCACCTGCCGCACCTTCCCCGCCATGATGAAACTTCAGCTGCAGGATTTGGTGTCTGCCCTGTTGGGTTTCGGTCTGGCTTTCATCCAATCTTGCCACCTTATGCTCCTTTCCTTCCCTCCTTCTTTTTCTTGAGATCTAAGAATTTTCTGGTAGATTCTATAGGATCTTTTAAGCATAGAATCATGCCATCTGCAAATAGAGATAGTTTGTCCTCTTCCTTTCTCATTTTTATCCCTTTCATATTTTTTTTCTTGTCTTATTGCTCTAGATCAAATAGAAGTGGTGAGTGTGGGCTTCCTTGTATCATTCCTGATTTTATAGGACATTCTCTAGGCTTTTCTGTTTTATATAATATTGGGTGTATGTTTGCAATATATGGCCTATATTATTTTGAGGTATTTTTTGTCTGTTTCTCGATCACTTTTGTCATGAAGGCATATTGAATGTTGCCAAATGCCTTTTATTTTTTGACCTATTGAGATGATTATGTGTTTTCTGTCTTTAAGTTCAAGACTAGCCTGAGACTATAGAATGAGTTCCAGCACAGCCTGGGCATAAACATCATAACCATAAGTACTTGGAGGATACTTTGGTGGGCATCCATCCATCCATGCATGCATCATCGTCTATTTACCTATCATCTAATGTCTAATTAATTGATCAATGATACAGTTTAAATCTGAACTTTCTGTGTTGATTTTCAGTTTGAAGGATTGAACTAAATGTGGTTGTGAGATATTGACTCCTTTCACCATTATTGCCAGGACCTATATAATGTTTTATGTCTTCCAATGTTTGTTTTATGAAATTTGGAGTCTCTGTATTTGGCGCATAAATGTGTACAACTGTTATATCCTCATGTAGAATGTTCCCTTTCTTAATTTGTAATGTCCCTTTTATTTTTTCTGGCCAGCTTTAGTTTAAAGTCTACTCTCTCATGTATAAGAATTTGGCCTCTCCTGTTTGCTTGCAGCTTCCATTGGCTTGGTAACTGGAGCTTCATCCTTTGACACTCAGGTTTGAACATCTCTGCTAGTTAAGTGTGTTTCTTGGAGACATCAGATAATTGATTTTTTGTTTTTCTATCCAGTCATTTTGCACACCTTTCTCTATTGGTGAGTTGAGGCCATTTGCATGTAAGGTTATTGTTGAAGAGACTTGCTATTGCCTAATGTTTTGTTGGGTGATGCTCTGATTGGCAACCAGAAAATTCTCAGGGGGAAAAGGAAAAGAAATGCTTATTGAAGCACCTGTTTTCCCTTTTACAACTCACTTTGTTTGGTTTTGTGTGCGGGTCTCTCGGGGAGGGGTGTCTTCATCAGCAAGTACATTTCCTGCAGGTTTTGGTGTAACAGACACAGTTCCGATCCCAGCTGTGGCAGACCCTTGTGCATTACAGGTGTATTTCCTTTAGGTTATGCAGACCACAGTAGACCGATGTGTTAGATAGAGTGCTGGTTGGAGATGGTGCGGTGTATAGATTTTTCTTTCTTTTTCTTAAAGCAAAGGATATAGTATTTGAGTGGTGGCATGAGGAAGGAGCCCCCCAGGCGAAAACAACACATCCCCCTACACACCTTCCTCATGCACCGGGAGTGTCAGTTGCTGGACTTCTTTTATTTGCAGGTCTCTGGTGCCTCAGTCTCTGTATGCTGCTCCCTGCAGAAGAGTCTTATTGTTTTCTCCTCCGAGGGGCCAGTGGGCCACCTGCGGAGGGAAAACAGAGAAGTGGTGGGAGCGGGAGCCGAGCTGTCCACTGTCTGCTGTCTCAGGGCTGGGGTCCACAGAGCTGGGGGGATGGCGCAGGGGGGATCCAGCGGGACACAGAGGCGAGCAGATGCTTATTGTATATCCACGTGGTTCTTTATTCAATTGGGGGACTTACATTTTATAGGAAAAAGGGGGTCAGGGGCATGGGGAATGGGGAAGAGAAAAGGAGATTGGTTGATGGGGGTGGGGAGCTGGCAGCCTGCACTGGGATAGGTGGGTGGGATAGGTGGGTGGGGACAACCTGAGAATACCTCATTTGGGGGCCGTGAGTGGGGGGAAATACGTGATGCTAGCCACGGTCAGTGGGGATGGGTACAAGGAAGTTTTTCTGATACCCAATGCCAGTCTTGCTGAGATGGAAATGCTGGTTTCTGTGGCCAGCCCATGGGGGGTGGGAGTCAGGGTAGGTGGAGCTGGGAAACGCCTACCCAATTATCGGGGTTTCACCTCACTCATACATCCTTAAACCTCTGTTCTCCGTGCCCTCAGTAGCAGCGCCAACAGGCAGTGCCCAACAGAGTCTAGCATTTTCCTTCTGAGTGCCCTGGTCCTGAATGGCCAAAGCTCTGCTGGGGGCTTTCAAATGGTTACTGTGTGACCAGGGTCTGCCATTGCTACAAGATAGCTCAGTAGGTGTCAGGCATCATCCCTTCCTGCTCAAAGACACTGCTACTTCTGAGTTACTGAAATTAAGGTTGTCAGTATTATTGATGATAGTCATGGTTTATGTCATAATTATGTGTTGAAGTGCTGGAGATTCCTGAGTAGCCGTGTGGATTGCCCTATGCCACAGTAGACCATGGGCAGGAAATGGGTGCTGACCACAGTGCATTATTCTGGAACACAAGCCTGTAATCTGTTGGCATCAATACGTCTGAGATCACTATGGAGGGAAAGAAAAATACAAGATATTTACTGACCACAATGACCTGATCAAACAACATGCTTTCCTGCTGGTGTTATTAGCTGGTTAATCTATCCCTTTTCTGGCCTTCGAGGGTGACCTTAGACACATGTTCTTTGCCTAATCCTAATAAAAACTCATGTAAACCTCAGCCAAGGGCAATAGTCATACAATGGCATTTCCCAAAGGCTGTGGCCTCCTGGGTCTCTGGTTCACTATGCATATGTGTGCCAAGTAATCCTTTCTGAAAATGAGACATTACAGAGAAAAAAAATACCATTCACAGAGGGACACACCCAGAACTCCTCCCTCCATTGTGTGCCCTGTTCCTGTGTCCCTGGGAACAATCACGGAGGGGGCACATCTCGAAAAGCAAGTGCTTGTCAGTCCATCCGTCGTGGAGCTGGGCTGGCAGTTTTGCTGGATGGTGAGATGTCCTAAACCCCCTTTTTCAGCATCTATGTCCCACGACTCCATCAACCATGGCTTCTACTTCTCCATCCTACTTGGAGCTCCTCGATCCTCATTCTTGAGGGGATTTATGGGTGGAGGTCATTTTTATGAAGCATTGCAAAGCTGGAGGTGAGGTGGGCATTGTGCCTCCATGGTTAGGGGAGGGAATTTTCTTGAAGCCACAGTTAAACAGTTCCTGGGATTACTGGAGGCAGTCTGTAACATCATTGCTTGAGTTCCTTTGGTAATTTTTTTTCTCTGCAACACTTGAAGGAGCATGTTATTATGATATAAGCCACGGATACAATCAATAATACTGTTACCCCTGATTTAGTATAAGAAAACAGACTTAATTCTCCAAGGAACCCAGAATAACATTCCTAAAAATCAGTCATTTACTCCTAGTGCCTCTGGATATATTTGTTGAAGCCGGATGTCTATTTTACCATAGCTCATCATAAAGTTAGGGACCATGAGAAAATCAGTGATCATGCCAAGGGGTCAGCATGGTCATAGGTTGAGAAAGATTTTGGGAGGGATATCCATAGTCTGTTAGATTTGCTGCCTAGCTAGGGTTTGAGAGATTCTGACCATTAAGTTCTTTCTGTGCAGATGTGGGAGGAGAGAAGCCCAGGACACAAAGGCGAATCACACTTCCATGGGAAGGGCAGAGTCACCTAGTACAGTTTAAGCAAGAAGGCCAGTCACAAGGCTTAGACAAAGGGGCCATGTGCTATCTTACCTGTCTTACTACTTACTATGTACCAACTATGTACTATTTATTATGCACTAGTTATGTACTATCTACTAACTATGTACTATGCACTACCTTACCCTCCTACCACACTGCAAGTCCATCAATATTACATACGGACAAGCCACAACCCTGTGCTTCTAGGAAAGCCTAAAGAAATCCACCGGATAAAGAATTAAGATGGCATGGATGGATAGACAGGGAGAACAACCTCAGCTCTGTTTATCTACTTGACTTGGCTTAGCTTCTTCATCCTGGTCCAGACTCACAGGATAAACACTGCGGTTCACCTGGCTCCTTTGGTTCTTGTGTTTCTAATCTGGTGTGCTGAATCCAGGGAGTTACGCCTTTTAATTTAAGGGAAGAGTGAGTTGTTAGTTGAATTATAGATGGCCCTGTCCAGACTGGATTTAATTGATCTTGATGGGATCCAGACTCCCTGGGCTTCGTAGGGGTGAAGTTTTATCCCAGATGGGGGAAGAATCTGGCGGTTCACGTACTATTAGGGGTTTGTTTCTAGCTCCACTTCCATAGCCGGGTGATACATTTCAAAGTGGCTCAGCTTGAGTTTCTTTTAGAGGCAGCCTTGACTCATATCAGAGTAATAGGCAAAATTTTTTTTCAAGGTAGGGTCTCACTCTAGCTCAGGCTGACCTGGAATTCACTGGAGTCTCAGGCTGGCCTTGAACTCACAGCGATTCTCCTACCTCTGCCTCCCGAGTGCTGGGATTAAAGGCGTGTACCACCATGCCCGGCTAATAGGCAAATGTTTTAATCAATTTTCCTGAGATTCTTGACACAGTTTGGCCAACCATAAGAGTGAGAGTAACTTATTCCACTTCTCCAGATGACTGAAGCCTCCATACTTCACGCAAACAACCTTCCTTGTATTCTGAGCATCTGGGAAACCCTGAGCACTGTCCTTGCCACTTTGGGTGTATCAGGGTGATCCATATCTTGGAGTTATCTCCTTTAAAAGTCTCTTAAAGCTCACATCCTTAAAGCAGCCTTAATACTCATCCACCATGACTCAGGGAACTATGCAGAAGGGGGGTGGAAAGATTGTGAGAGCCGTGGTGGGGGAGACTAGCCAGAGGCATGGCCAGGAGAACCTGACTGAATACTAGGCCATCCATGGTCCCCTGTCACAAGAACTGATCCAGACGATCCATGGAGGAGGTTATCCAGCTGACTGGGGAGGGGAGGGCTGCGGGGAATTGGGGATAACAACACATTGTTTGCCCACTAAATGTTTTAACTCATTATGGACAATAAAAAAAAGTCTCTTAATGACACCTACCTTTCCCATGCTACCAAGGAAGCTTCTGCCCATCCAGAAAAAAATATCCACAAAAAATGAAATGTTTAAACTACCCCAGAGTAGCAGGCATAATGGTAAATCTATTTGCCAGTCCTATCCAATGAACACAGCTCTAGCTTGTCCTGCCCTCTCGAATGGTGGTACAAGTGGCTTTGTTTGAACTTTATTCTGCTTGCAGCTTACTCACTGCTCTGTCAGCTCAGCTATGATCTCTTTCCATTATGGAGTCTATGTTATGCTAAAGACCTAGGTTGTGCAGTTTCTTTTCCAGAATGTGTTGAACTATGTATGGACAGTTGCTTAAGCCATCTTCCCTAGTTACCAGGCCTCTCCTTGCTTGTCTGTCATCCCTTCCCCCCAAGGTAGGAGACACCTGAAGGCCCCCTTTGCTTCCTTTATGCCTTCTTCTGAGTCAAAGGGATCAGATCTGTTGAGAGGTAGACAATTTCTGCAGGTGGATAATTTCTGCAGAGAAAGCTCTACATTTAGCTGCTATGTTGGTTTGGTGGCATGGTTTCTACTTATTACCTCTGAGTCTCTTCTTTTGTGTCCCCTGAAATGTACAACTGCCAATTTCTTAGGTTATTTATTGCATGAAGCAGCCTGAGTATTTCTTTATGTCTATGTTTAATTTCTATGTTGCTGGCACTGAGGAGATTCTCTTTCTCTCTCCAGATTACATCACATTTTCCCATGTCTCACTTCAGTGTCTGAGTCATGGCTGTATTCTCAGCCTTTTGGGATGAAGTTCCAAGAGGCAGGCCTTTTGCCTCATTGTTCCAGAGAGTGAGCCTGATGTTGGCCATGGATTACCAAACTGTTTCCATCAACAATCAATGCCTTTTCAGGATCTCGAAGGGGCTCACACTGGAGGTCTTTTCTGGTTGAATACACCTGACTTATCAGGCTGAATGATCATGGATGAAGGGCTCTTGTGATGCTGCTAACAAAGTAGCCTGGTTTTGGGTCTGACAGGATGTCCAGGAACGGAGCCTGATACTGAGGCACTTGGCTACTTGTTAACCAGCGATGGTTCTTTGTTTCCAGAACACTGGAGATCTAATGTGGGTGTAAACTGTCAGCAGCTACTCTATAGAGTTACCTTTTCAGCATCTTTAATTAGCAGGCAAGTTGTAGCAACCATCCTTAAAACATGATGGCCAGCAGCCCTAAGATGCGGTCTCTGCATGAGTCCACCAGCCACAAACCCTTGCCTTTCATGGACATATAAATCAAAGGACTTTTTTATGTCTAGCAAACTTAGCACAGGGCCACTCATCACAAGTCTCTTGAGTTTATTAAAAGCAGGATTACATTACCCATCACTTTCGAGTAAATCAGCCTCCTGTCCTTGTTTTAAGGGCTTTGCTATAAGCCAAAATTTGGAATCTAAATTGGTAGAAACCTCCACAGATGCCTCTGAGGTTTTGGGGAGGGCGAACTGACCAAAAGCTCATTTTCTCTCAGAAGAAAAGCTATGCTAGCCTTAGGAGATTATAAAACCCAGATTTTTTTTTTTTTTGAGTCAGGATCTCACTGAACCACATGTTGACCTAGAAATCACTCTGTAGCCCCAGGTAGACCTTGAACACACAGGGATCCTCCTGCCTCAGCCTCCTGAGTGCTGGAATGACTGGCATGAGTCTTTCCCACTCCTGTTTCATTAGGTACCTAGAATTTTTCCTTGGACGCTTGAAAACTTTAGATCACTTTTTAGACAAAATATTCAAAATCTTTCCTTTATTTCTATCTGGGCTTTCCTTAGATTGGCTCACAATCAATCTATCATCTACACTTTGTAACAGAGTTCAATTTTCCAAACTTAATTGCCTTAAATTCTTACTCAGGATTTCTCCAACAATAGTGGAGGTATGTTTAAATCTCTTGGGAGCACAGTCCATCAATACTGCTGCTCCTGATGTATCCCTGGTGGTCCTATTCAGAGGCAAGCAGTCGTTGAGAATCCGAGTTTATCAGGATGCAAAAGAAAGCATCGTTTACATCTAAAACTGTATGGTATGTATTATTTCTAGGAAGGTTAGTTAATAAAGCTCATGGATTAGGAA
This sequence comes from Zapus hudsonius, assembly GCA_004024765.1. Lineage (NCBI taxonomy): Eukaryota > Metazoa > Chordata > Mammalia > Rodentia > Dipodidae > Zapus > Zapus hudsonius. The sequence goes on along the minus strand of PVHP010017433.1, from coordinate 4,256 downwards.
TTATGGGATGAATGTCTTGGACAATTTTATTTATTGCCTGTAGGTTCAGCACAAATCTATATTCTCCCATCACTGGTTTTAAAAAACTTATTATTGTTAACAATTAGATACATTATATAAGCAAGTCTTGTGATGGTACCCCCATTTCCCTCTTCCCTACCCCCAATCCACTGGGGGCCCTCCTCAGTGGGATTGCTGGACCAGTCCATGGAATAGGGCTTTATGAATTATACAAGAAGTAGCTATTTTTTCCCTTGGTTTTTCTTTTTTGGTTTTTCAAGGTAGGGTCTCCCTCTAGGCTAGGCTTACTTGGACTTCACTGTGTAGTCTCAGGGGGCCTTGAACTCTGGGTGATCCTCCTACCTCTGCCTACCCATTGCTGGGATTAAAGGCGTTTTTAATGACTAGTTTTTTTCTTTGTGTGTTTTTGGTGAGTGGTTTCTTAATTATTATGATTGGGAATATGATACCTTGTTTTTAAAGAATACCTAAACTTATGCAAGGAAAAAATAAAAAGACTGAAGAAAGATATTGAGGAGGACATGAGAAGATGGAAAGACAGCCCTTAATATTGTAAAAATGGCCATCCTGCCAAAAGCAATACACAGATTCAGTGCAATTCCAATAAAAATTTCAGCAACATTCTTCACAGAGTTAGGCAAAATAGTCCCAAAATTCACATGGAAGCACCAAAGGCCTCAGATAGCCAAAAATATCCTCAGCAGAAGAAATATTTTAGGTGGTATCACCATACATGATTTCAAGATATAGTACAAAACCATTGTAATAAAAACAGCATGGTACTGGCACAAAAACAGACACATAGATCAGTAAAAAATAAAGATCCATGTCTGAGTTCAAGTAACTACAGATACCTGATCTTTGACAAAGAAGTAAAAATGCACACTACAAAACAAAACAAAACAAAACCAAAACATTTTCAACAAATGGTGCTGGAGAAATTGGATAACCACAAGCAGAAAACTTAAGCTAGGCTCACTTCTCTCACCCTACACAAAAATAAATTCCAAATGGATTAAGGACCTCAATAAAAGACCCGAAACTCTAAAATGCCTTGAAGAAAAAATAGAGAGAACACTCTATGATATAAGCATAGGAGAACACTTTCTGAATAAGACCCCAGTAGCCCAGTACATCAGAGAAACTCAACCACTGGGATCTCTTGAAACTAAAAAGCTATTGTAGAGTCAAACAAACCATTGAGTCAATAGATGATCCGTAGAATGGGAGACAATCTTCATCAGATATCCCTGTGCCAGAGGTCTAAGATCTAGAATTTACAAAGAACTCAAAAACTAAGCAATTAAAAAAAATCGAGTAGTCCAGCTGGGCATGGTGGCACACGCCTTTAATCCCAGCACTCGGGAGGCAGAGGTAGGAGGATCACTGTGAGTTCAAGGCCACCCTGAGACTACATAGTGAATTCCAGGTCAGCCTGGGCTAGAGTGAGACCCTACCTAGAAAAGCAAAACAAAACAAAAAAAAATCAAGTAGTCCAATAAAAAAAAATGGGGCAGTTAGCAACATGTGAGCAAGCAGGGCACACTGCTATATGACAGCAACTAGCCCCCTATCCCAGTGTGCCCACCAAGGAGGACCCCCAGTGGATTGGGGACAGGGACAAGGGAAATGGGGGTAACATCCTAAGATTTGCTCATACAATGTATCTAATCATGGAGAATAAAGATATTTAAAAAAATACAAAAAAGAAAAAAAGAAAGAGACAACATTCCCAGGCTTTTATTTGTGGCCAAAAGAAATGGGCCCTTCTGAAGAGTGTTAAAATGACTCTGTCCCCAGAGGCCCCATGCTTCTGCAGCTACTCACAGAATCCAGCTTTGTGGATTAATGGTGTTAATCTAATTTGCTTCATTTGCAGTGCCACACAGCTCAGCTGGAGGTCGTGAGGGAAAGTGTGAACCACAACCTGCTGTCACTGGGGGCTGGGAGGATGGGGATGATGACCCTGGGCGGACATCCTGCCCTTGCTGGTTCCTGCAGCCCTGACAGCCAGCGTCTTCCTGGCCTGAGCCACATCTCCTGGGCAGAGTCCTCTGCAGGCTGTCCTCTGCTGGCATCGGGGACGTGGTTGCTCCTGCCAGGAGGTGCAAGGAGAGGCCAGAGCAGCCACGCCTCCCTGATGTGTCTTGACCTTGGCGATCCCTGGTGAGAGCACCCAGGCTCAAAGCCCCTGCAGGGTGCTGGCTAGGTGAAAGGTGGGCTGCTGGGGACTGGAGACAGGCTTCTTTTTTAGTAAAGCATCACTCATCCCTGCTGCCCACGATGCGTTCACACTTGTCAGTCTGACAGCTGTGGGCTTGGGTGGGTTTGCAGCTTTACCAGGCATGGCCACCAGTGAGCACACTCTTCTTTCCTTTTTATTATTTTTGGAAACTCCAGCTTTCCCTAGCGAGTGTTAAAATCTTTGGGCTTTTCTTCAACAATGTATTTTTTTTTTTTTAATATGGGAACTCTGGTACAGGGAAAATCTCAGAGGCAATGGCCAAGGCAATAAGAACAGACTAACCACCATGGCCAGAGAGGGGCAGAGGGTGCCTCACTCAGACCTCACAGGTCTGCCTCGAAATGCCCTCCTGGTCATGAACCTCTCAGAGCTCCTTCCATTTCCAGTGGTCATTTCCTTGCTTCTCTTTATGGTCCCCCCTACCTATCTAGAAACATGTCAATAAATGGTATCCAAGAGCGCAGTTTTTATTTTTTCATTCTGACTGCCAGATCCATTATATTGTTACATGGGGCTGTACTTTGTTCATTTGGCAGACATTTCAGAGTCCCAGCAATGTATGCTCATTCCGTTGTTCCAGAACACGTGAGCTGTTTCAAGGTTGGATGCTTTGTTCCCAATGCTGCCGAGAATATTCCTGTATAGATTCTTCAGTACACCAACTCTTTCTCAAAGGAGCTGCGATGCACCTGCTGGATGGAGTTGGCACATTGAGACTTTGATGTTCAGATGCCCGGAAGCTAACTTATTGAGGTCACTCTCTGCTCATCACTGCATGGGTGGGTGGGTGCAGCTGGAGGCCATCCATCCTATCAGAATCCTGCCTGAAAATCAAGGTGGCAAGGAAGTAAGAACTTCCTGGGCAAGCCAAAGGGAACAACTTGAAAGGGCACTGACCTGAGGATCAAAGAGTCCTTCATGCTGTTGGCTTTGATGGCACTGTACCCACACGCCCTGCAGTGATTCATTAACTATCTTCAGAGCTCCCTGTTCTTCCCCACCCACCACCTCTAATCAGTAATGCTACACTCAGCCAACACCGCCATCATTAGCAAGCTCTGGGGCCCAGTGAGGGGCTCTTCAGCTGCTGGGAAAGCCCTGGGGAAGGGCTTTGAAGTCCACATAGGAGCCTACAAAGGCAGAGAAAGTCAGAACTGAAAGTCTTCTTAGCCATAATCCATGGTTTCTGAGGTTGGCCATAGGCTTGTTGGGGAAAGTGGATATATATATTCTCATGCTTGCACAGCCATCTCGCCAGCCTCTGGGCAGAGTTTGTGTGTAGCACGTGAGTCTCTTATACAGCTCTCTCCTTTCCAGTATCTTCCCCTTTGCTTTCCTGCTGACACTGCCCTGGATTTTGTCTTCTGAATTTTTAGCAGTCTAGTTTCTGCTAAGGTCCTGGCCACTTTCTTATGGTATTGGTTGCAACTGCCTTCAGACAATGGGCACTTATCCAGTGTCATGTCCTACTCTCTGGGCCATGGTGCTGCAATGCCAGCATTTGGAAGGATGCCAAAAATTTGAGGCTCTCCTGATCGACATAGTGAGTTTAGGCCAGACAAGGACCACATAGCAAGACTCTTATCTTTTTATTTTTTTGCCTTTAATTTTTTTAATAAAATGTTTTTGGTGACAACCTCCGTAAGTATAGACATGATAATTCCACTCCTTGTCCCTATTCTCCCCCTCTCAAATCCATCCTCCATTTGAGTTCCTTCTTTCCAATTAGTCTCTCTTCTAAATGATGTCATCATCTTTTCCTCCCATTATGAAGGTCTTGTGTAGGTAGTGTCAAGCACTGTGAGGTCACGAATGTCAAGGCCATTGTGTGTCTGGATGATAGCATTATCAGCAGTCCTATGCTTTCTTTAGCTCTTGCATTTTTCCTGACACCTCTCTGTCATGGTCCCCTGAGCCTTGGAGGGTGTGATAGAGATGTCTCAGTGCTGTCACTCCACTGTCACTTCTTCTCAGCACCATGATGACTTTT
>PVHP010017432.1:0-34548 GCA_004024765.1 Zapus hudsonius | reverse complement strand
TGCTTTTCCTTAAGTTGTCTGACCTCAGAATTCATACAAAGGCTGAATGTCACTGCCAAGTTGGCTGGGTGGAGTGGGAAGTAGACAAAAATCTGGGTCTGCCCAGTTTGGTCAGAACCCCCAGGACAGGAGATGAGGCTGGTAAATTTCCACAGCAGACCCCAAGGCTAGAAATGGAGGAGGGAAGGGATGATCCTGTTGCTGGGTCACACCACAGCCTTGGGACCAGAGGGCTTAATATATGTTGCTAACCAGCCTTTGTCAGCATCCGGTCACCTGACAAAGCTAATATTTCTATGTATAGAAGAGGGCTCAATCCAAGGAGTTAAATAATTTGTGTGAAATTTGATAGAATCAGATCTGTGTTTGCCTAAGTAATCAATACCCAGGTTTATTTTCAATTGAGAGGAGGCCTTCCTAAAATGTCAACAAGACAGAGTGGGCAGGGGACACAGCATTCTTTTGGTTTTGCTTGTTGTTTTTTGAGTTAGGGTATCACTCTAGCTCAGGCTGGCCTCAAACTCACAAGAATTCTTCTGCCTCAGCTTCCCAGGTGCTGGGATTACTAGACACAGCATTCCTGAGACTCCATCATGCGGTGTTCTGCACATGTGATTCCTAGACCACAGGGCCTCACAACAGAGAGCCTGTCCCATGATACATGCTGTTTTGGGTGCCAGAGGTCTGCTGTGGGTACCTTGTTCCTGGGTGGACTGGTTTTTCTGAGGCCAAGACTAGGATTATTATTTTAGACTTAATTTCTTTTGCTACTTTAGACAAATTCTTTATTTTTACATTCTGAGGAGACAGCCCTCTTCCAAATGGCTACCAAATGTAATTCCTATTCCTGAAACAGCATTCCATGAGTCTGAAGAGAAGCATGTGGCCCGTGTCTGTTCTAAGCAGACTACTGAGTCCTTGACTTACCAGAGCTCAGCGCAACAAGAATGCCATCCTAAACAGCCACTCGGTGAAAGGGAAGAGCGAGAGCCTGGGACACAGCACACGACACTGCTGAGGCTTTGTTTGACATGCACGATGACAGCAGAGGTGCATTCATGTGTTTAAATCAAAACTTGGCCCCCAACCCACAGGTTGATCCAGCATCCCCACTGGGGAGGATACCCAGTGTGTTGGGGACAGGGAGGAGGGAAATGGGATACCAACACATTTGCCCATACAATGTATCTAACTTTGAATAATAAAGATATAAAATCTCCATTCACCAAACTAAAAAACAAAAACTCAGAACAACTTGGATGCTGCTCTTTGGATGATAAAGGCAGTCTGTCATCGGAAAAAACACATGCGGACAAGTATAAAGGAAAACTAAAAAGTCCTGGAAATCCCACAGATAACACGATGGTGAAGTCTCCTTCTAGACTTTTTTGTTTGTTTGTTTTGCAGAGGTGGGGATTCTTTTCCCTGAGAACAGTGGTTCTCAGCATCAACAGCAAACTTTCTGGAACAGGTGCCAGCCCACAGCAGCCCTACAGAGCAAGGCAGTCTGGGAGTAGTCAAAGCTACCTGTGAGCAGGCCCTCCAGGTGATACTGAAACATGTCAAACTTTGAGAATCACTGGTGTGTGGCCTCCCACACCTCCCTCCAAAATTGGATTATGTTATGCAAGTTGTTTAAAATTCAAGCGCACCCTTGACTTCAAGCTCCTATTTTGAAGACTGCCTAAATATTGCATAAATAGTCCACTGTATGCCTGAATGCCTCGCACACGGGTCAGTGGTATCTTAAAATGGTTCATATAACAAATGCAATTAAACATCCAGAGTCAGCCAGACTCAAACACTGTTGGCTGAATACACAAATCATTTAGCATGTTGAGGTCTAATGAAATACATTTTTAAAAATATCTTCGTTATATAAGGTTTCCAAGATTCCTTGCAATCACCCTCTCCCCTGCACTGTGCTGACTTAAAACCTGGCTTCCGCTTCAGCACTCGAGCCTTGAGCAAGCACTTCCTGCCTGGGCAATCTGACATGTTAGAACTGTCACCCTGAAACACTTGCTGTGTCCCCTCCACCACACCACAGCAGGGCACTCCCGCACAGTTCCAGGGCCAGCGATGGCCAGGCATGACTCAGTAACAGAAGGCTGGGTAGTGAGGAGGACATCTGTGAGAATGGGCCAGGTAGTAACACCTCAGGGACAGTTTGCTTAATTTGGCCAAATCACTATTCCAATTCTGGAATGTCATATCTTCTAAAAATTTCCCCAACTCCAAGGAATTCACAACAGAGCAGAGGAAAAGGTCAGGCTTTGGGATTTTTCTCAAGGTTGCCCAAAAATGTTGATCCTAATTGGGAAAAAAAATTGATTCATGCTAAAATAAGAAATCTCAAATATGCCGTTATTAGACTATAAAAACAATAATAACGAGCTTTTAACTGCTTGCATGCGAAACCTATAGGGCCTGATTTAATTCCCCAGAATCTATGTAAAGCCAGATGCACAAAGTGACACATGCATCTGGAGTTTGTATTCAGTAGTAGGAGGCCCTGGCATGCCTATTCATATTCATTCATTCATTCTCATTCTTTCTCTCACAAATAAAATTTTTATAAAACAAGCTTTGTGATCTTGGACATATCAGCATGTCATTAAACTTTTCTAGGCCTGTTTCCTCTTCCATTAAGAGTGAGATGAAGTGAGTCTGACGGTGCACACATGTAATGCCAGATATTTGGAGGCTAAGGCTGGGGAGGGGAGTTGCAAGTCCAACACAAGCCAGAACTACAGAGTGAAATCCTGTCTAGAAAGAAGGGAAAAAGACAAAACGGAGGGAGGCAGATAACAGGAAGAGAAGGGAAAGTCAAGTGTGATGACACATACCTATAATCCCAGCACCTGGGAAGCAAAGCAGGAGCATTATGAACTCTGTAGCCTAGGCTACAGAGCAAGGCATTGTCTCCAAAAGCAAAAGGTAGCATGAATGGCTGATAGTAATTAAGCATTACCTAGATGGGAGCAAGGAAACGGAAGAAAGTGCAAGTGTGATGGGATTTTTCAGCATTTATAAATGATTTGCTGGTTAGCAATATTTCCCTCTCAACAAATAAGAGGACATTCCGCCTGCACCCATCTGTGTTGGAAAGCTGAGGAGAGCTGAACACAAAAGGCAGGCCCAGGAGGAAAGGACAGGGTCTCCAAGGAGCAGTTAACCCATAGATGAGCCAGAGTCCAGGCTATAATCTAGTTACACCACATCCCAGCTGGATGACTTTGGTAAATTCCTAATCCTACAGAGCCTCGGTTTCCTCATTTAGACCATGGTTTCCCAGGGCTTTGTCAGGATTAGATGATCATGTGAAGTGCTTGAAACAATGGCTCAACTATCCATGCATTAACCATTATGATCTGTTACATAAGCATCAGTGATTATTATCAATAATATTAGTAAGGACATTGAAGGTCCCACCTAAGAAGCAGAAGGTAAAACATGGTTACAGTCTGGAACCAGGCCTGGGAGCCTGGGTCCATGATAGAGTATCTGCCTAACATGCAGGAGGCCCTGGGTTACACCCTCACCATCAGACAAAAAGTGCCTAGAAACATGCCTGAAATGGGACATATATGCCAGAGCTCCCACAGACAGAATGCACCTTCATGGCCTGGCACCATCACAAAGGCAAACTAGGGAGCTGGAGAAATGGCTCAACTCTTGAGTACCCAAGTTAGGGGCCCCAGACCCGACATAAAACCTGGAAGCTCCATTTGCACAAGCGCACATACACACAGCAAATAAATAACTGTTTTGAAAGGGCAGATTAATCTGAGTTAGAATTAAGTAAGCATGCCAGTCCTAAATCTTAACAAAATCCACAGTGGGGACCAACCTTAGAAACCATCACTTTCTAACTAATATAAGATGTGATGTGGGGTGTATCTTTTCTTTTCTTTTTGTTTGTTTAAAAGCAGCATCTCACCCTAGCCCAGGCTGACTTGGACCTCACTCAGTAGCCCAGGCTGGCCTCAAACTCACTGTTGGGATTAAAGGCGTGTGCCACCACGCCCAGCAGGTATCTTTTCTTATGACTAGTTTCATCAACCATAATTTGGTTGTTCTAACTATGAAATCATGTAACATTATTAAGAGATTTAATCATGAAAAGTCATTTGATTCAACAATAAAATCTCATTTTTATGGGTTACTTTCCTGCAGTAGACCTAATGCTCTACAGAACAACTTACAATTCAACAGAACTGCCCAGAGGGAGAAGTGCTTTAAAAGAACAGTAGAACGTTGCAAAGAGGACTGGAATGGGATTGCTTGGGCCTGCTCTTAAAAGGAACCTGTGTTTAAGATATATTCTGTGTAAGAAATACAAAGAGTTCTGCTTTGATTTAGAGCAGATATGTCTGGGATTAGTCAAAAAGTAAGATTCCAGAACAACCCCTATACCCTTCTTCTTAATATTTTATTTATTTATTTGAGGGGGGGAGGAGACAGATAGAGAGAATGAACTCCAGACACATGCACCACCTTGTACATCTGGCTTTACATGGGTACTGGGGGTCCTTCTGCCTTGCAGGCAAATACCTTAGTAGCTAAGATGTCTCTCCAGCCCCCTTCTACCCTTCTTCCTAAGAAGAAAATTTAATCAAGATTTCCAACTTCATATTTATTTTGCTGTTTTATTTTAAAATATGCTCTTTTAATCACTTGCCAGGGACAATAAATAATACCTTAACCTGAATGCCAGGGATAGAAATTAGCAAAGAATAATCAGAAACCACCTTCAATTTTCTTGTGTATTTAAATAATTATTTTCCTTATAAAGCAGATGTGGTAGTTTTGAGTAAATGTCCCTCAATAGAATTTATTGTAATTGCATTTATTTATTGTCTCCAGGCTTCTGGCTGGAGGAAGTGTCACTTTGGCCTAGCCTCCTGGGGATGGCCCTTTCTAAATTGGATGCAAAATACTAGGGATAGATATGCAAAAGAAAAGCCAGAACCCCAGGTCTGGCAGTTCTGTATTTTGTGAATTACAGTGTTACAATGTGCTTGCTTGAGGTGCTGGTGATGGGTTTCTCTCTCTGTCTCTCTCTCTCTGTCTCTCTCTCTGTCTCTCTCTCTGTCTCTCTCTCTCTCTGCTTACTTCTGTGAAAGGGAGCCAGCACTTTTTCTTAACTTTCCCTGGATCTGTTAGTTCAATAATAAATACTTTCCTCCCCAAAATTGTGCCTGATTTGGAGATTCGTCCCAGCAGCATGTGACTGACTACGACAGCAGATATTTAAGAAAATGACAGTCAATGAGATCATAGCTTCAGGAACAGTAAAACAGTACTAATGGCCTACCGGAAACACAGGTATAAGTCTAAACAATGGAGCTAGGCATGGGTGCACATGTGTATCTGTAACCCCGGCACTTAGGAGGTGGAGGCAGAAGGATCAAGATTTCAACGTCAGTCTTGGCTAAATATGGAATTCAAGGTTAGCCTGGGCTACATGAGATACTACTGTCCTCCAACAACAACAGCAACAAAAAAACCATTTTAAATCAAAAAACACATTAAATATCTGATGTTCACGATGTACAAAGAAAGAAAGAAGACCTAATGTAATTTAAGCATAATGAAAGAAGTAAAAAGTAAAATATGGACTCAGCCTGACGTCTCCAGTAGTATTCTTTGAATAAAGAAAATCTGGTGAATGGGAGTTAGAAAGGAAAAGAAATCTGAGTAATCTAGCAATTGGGCTATTTCACATTTACTGATTTCCTGGTGGGGAGGGAGGGGAAAGGACTCTGGGTATAGTTCCAAAGGAAAGATGCCAGCACCTGTGTCCAGGTCCCAGTGCAGAAGCAGTCATAAGTCTCTTTCATCTGCTTCTACCTTTAGCACAAAGCACAACAAAGGCCTTTCTTCTCATAAGTAGTGCAGAAAAAGTTCAAAGTTGTTATGAAAGGGCTAGCTCAGTGTAGTGTGCTTGCCAGCATGCAGGAGGCTCTGGGTTCAATCCCTGAATCTACAGAAACAAAGTTCCCAATTAGGAATGGATGACAGTTAACCCCCTTCTCCACAGAAGTCTCTAAGCTAAGATTCCCTATTGTCCAAAGACAAGCAATACCCTCTTCTATGAGCTCCCTGGGAGCCATCAGCCAGTGCCCTGTGGCCACTGAACAGTAGAGCACAAGAGCACATCTGCCCTTTGTCATGATGAAGAAAATCTGCCATGCACTTTAGTACAGTGCTTCTTTTCTTCTTCCAACTCAAATGCTTATTTCCCCCATTCTTAAGAAAAATAAAAATAAAACTCAACCCTAACTGACACAGTGTAGATGGAATTGAGTTTAAAAGGCAGCTCTTTCTAGGAGAAATTAGAACTCCAGATCTCGTTTCCATAGTGACATGGCATTGTCCTTGGACAAAGCAGGATGAAGGGATGGGTTTGAAAGGCACTCCAGGAATGGGGAGGTGGTGTGACTGCCAAGCACCTGCCAGGGATACTGCAGAGCAGGTTCCTGCAGCCAGCTCAGGACACACTTGTTGAAATTTTCCATGGTATGCCCATATTCATATCCTCTCTCTCTCTCTGTGTCTGTCTCTGTCTCTCTCTCTCTCTCTCTGTGTATGTGTGTGTCAAATAAATAAATCAATAAATAAACAAATAAACAGCCAGAAAGGTATGATGTTATTTCTGGAATTTGGAAAATGGAAACATTACTCCTAGTGGGAAATATGAAAGCCTCAAGAGAAAGACTTTCAAAGACTCAAAGATAGGATATCTCATCTACTTTACCTAAACACAAGAGATTCCCCCATCCATGTTTCCTAAACACAGGGGATTCCCTCATCCATGTTACCTAAATACACGGGATTCTTCCATCCACTTTACCTAAACACAGGGGAAGAACCCATCCACTCTAAAGACTGGGGATTCCCTCATCCACTTTACCTAAACACAGGGGATGGACCCATCCACTTTAAATATGGGGGATTCCCTCATCCACTTTACAAAAGACAGGGGATTTCCCCTATCCATGTTACCTAATGATCAACTGAGCTTATGATAATATAGCAGAGCTAAAACACACGCTTATGACTTGGGTCTGCAACAAATTTCATGTGAAGAATAAGCATTAACGTTTAAATAACCTTTTCTTCTAGAAATTTGGCAACTAAATCCCACTATATGTCAGAAATAAACATCTTGGCTTTTTAAGAGATTATAGAACAAGGTACTTTTAAAGAAAAAAAACATCTTTCCTTCATTCTCTTGCCATATGTAAAGGTTTTCCTTTGTACTCAACTACTTTTATTGATTCATTCTATAAAACCAGTTCAATGATGTCAACCCATCTAGTGAAATTTTATAGCCTAGCATGGCAAAAAAAAAGGGGGTGGTTACAACATGGGCCACTTAACTCTAATATATATGCCAATTGTTGTTCCTCTAGCAAATAGAAGCAAACTCTTTAACATTTCTATTATTTGCTTCAATTTAAGGGGGGGGACACAGACTCCACAAATTCAAACCTTGGAAAAACTCTAAGGTGCTGTGCTGAGCTGCATTCCCTCCCTCTCCCCAGCTCTTCCTCCTTCTGCTACATATAACAACACTGAAACAACAGAAGACATCTATAAACCTTTCCTGCAAGGAAGACAAGGCATTCAGAGGCATAGCTTAGAAACAGATGTTTCAGCGCCTCTGAAATCCAACATTCAGCAAAGCAGGGATGATGGTGTTCATTGTAACACAACAGAGAACTATGTTATACTTGATTTACTGATTTCAAAGAGTTCCCCGAGGCCATTCTATTCAAGCTGATTATTCCTTCAACATTTCCTGTCACTGAACACAGTCTTCTTCTTTAGAGTCTGGGTCCAGCCATTTGAAATGGAAATGGAGCCTCACAGAAGCTGTACTGGCATGTTCCATGCACTCCCAGGTAAAAGAATACTAGCAATTACCCATGGTTACCAGAATAACCTTCTCTTGTACATAACTTGCCCAAGTCATTCCAGTGAGTCAGGGGCCAGCAGGACCACAGCACAGGCTTTGGAATTGGAATTGTCACCCCGATATGATCAGAGCATCTGTTTAACTAGTGCATTTAGGGTCTTTGTGGTAGACAAGCAAGAGAGGGAAAGATGGTTCACGGACATTTTTCTCCACTAAGATTTTACATGAAAACATTTACAGGTTTTTGAGTTTATAATTTGGAGTGAGTCACCTAGGGTTAGTATGAGATCTGCAATCATGGTCAGACTTGCTCAGTGGAAAGCAACTGTTACATCTATTATTCACGCCTGCAGGGGGATTTGCCTTGTCTTAGCTGTTTAGTCTCCTGTTGGTTATGGTGGTGCTGACCATTACTGAGAAAATAATGACACTAATGTGACCGACCTGCTGGAAGAACGCCACAGACATTCACTCCTTTCAACTTCCAAACACGAAGACACTGACTCGTTTCTAAGTGAGGAAGCTGATGGAAGAGACGGTTAAGGTAGAGCAATCAGCTAAAACGCTGCAACTGAAGACAAAATCCACTGCAGGGAGACTTTATTTAAAAATCAATTAAAAGCTGACTGTGGTGGCATATGCTTCTAACCCTAGCCCTCTAGAGGTAAAGGCAGGAGAGTTCCAGGTGAGTCTCCTCAGCTACCTATCAAGTTCAAGGCAGCCTGAGCTACATGAAACACTGCCTCAAAAAGAGAGAGAAAAAAAAAAGATCAATTAAAGGCTGGCTCCTATTATCACCACACAGAGCCACACTTTCTCAACCTGAAGATGTACACAGAGAAGTCAGGACTCTTGTTAAAATAGGTGTGTGTGGTGTGCATATGTATGTCCATAAGTGTGCGGGCGGAGTGTCTTCCTCAGTCACTCTCTACCTTATTCTTTGTTGTTTGAAATAGGGTCATGCTCTAGCCCAGGCTGTCTTGGAATTCACTATGTAGCTTCAGGTTGGCCACAGTAATCCTCCTACCTCGGCCTTCCAGGTGCTGGGATTAAACTCATACACCATCATGTCTGGCTTCTCCCTTATTCTTTAAGACAGCATCTCTCCCTGAACCTAGAACTCATCAATTTGACTACAGTAGTTAGCAGTGAACCAGTAATTCCTTGCCTCTTCCTCCTCAGTGCTGGGATTGCAGACAGACAAGTGCTACTATGCCTGGCATTTTACATGGGAGCTGGGGATTCAAACTCAGATCCTCAAGCACTTTACACACTGAGCCATCCTCCCAGCCCCAGTAATACAGATTTTTGCTTCAGTAAATCTGGTGTGGGGCCTGAGAGAGATTCTGTATTTTCTAATGAGCTCTCAAGGTAGGCCTGTTTTGCAGATCCACAAGCCCTGAAGAGTAACAAGGGATTAGAGCACAGAAATGCTTGTTATGAGCACATGGGAGGAAATGCTATGAGTGAACCCCCAAGTTCAACCTAAACGGGAGTCAAAGACCAGCTCTTACACAGTGGACTTTCTCCTGCCAATCATGGTTTCCTGCTTTGAAAATTCACCTGCAGAATCAAGACAGAACTCCCATGTCCCCATCCCAGAACAGACCTTGCAAGGGTTGCATGTCAAATGTAGTGAGACAGGATTATTTGTATTTGTATTTTAAGTACTACACACACACACACACACACACACACACACACACACAGAGAGAGAGAGAGAGAGAGAGAGAGAGAGAGAGAGAGAGAGGGTTTGTAACAAGAATTCTTGTAGCTAAAAGCTTTTATGACTAACTTTTTAATTGGTTAGGGCATTATATATAATCCTGCATCCTGGAAGAAGCTTTAAAATATTGTTTCAAGAGCAGAATCCATTCAGCAACCTAAATATATTAATCTCATGAGCCCATTAAGAAGCTGGTTTGCTCTTTTGTATTTCAGACAGCCTGGTCTATGAACTATGGTCTCATTACAGGAAGGAAAGGGAAGGGCAAGAAGAATCAGATCTCATGTGAGTGGATCTAGCCAAGGCCCAGGTAGATCAGCAGGAAGCCAGCCAGTCCCCAGGTGGAAAGGTGAGCTTGAAGATCAGCAGAGCTCCCTAAAGAGCAACCACCTCCTGTTTACAGCAGTAGGAACCTGCTTTATGTCACTGGGCTTTTCTGGTTCTTAAGCAGCATTTCTGTGGCAACAGGTCAAGGACATTCCTACAACATAAACACACTCCATACTTTATTTAGATTCTCTCACTGTTACACACACACACACACACACACACACACACACACACACACACACACACACACACTGATTGACTGACTTTCTAAATGAAATAAAGAGAAGCCAAGGACAGGAGAAAGTTTCTTGTAGTTTTCCATCCTCATATTTTTCTCTTCCACCCAGCACAGTGGTACATGACAGCAATCCCAGCACTTGGGTGGTATCGGCAGAAGGACCAGCAGTTCAAGGTCATCTTTAGCTACAAAGCAAATTTTAGGCCAACCAGTGCTAAATAAGACTTTGTCTCAAAAAAAAAAATTAAAAATTTTCAGCGACATCATCTAACTTAAATCCACTTACTTTAAACTTCTTAATGGGTTCTGAACTTTTAACTTGTAACAAGTTCTAAAATGTTCTTTTTGGAACTGTTAATTATAACTGGTTCACTCTACTGTGTTTTGGGGTTTAGGGAGGTGTTTATTGTTTTGAGACAGAGGTCCATATAGCCCAGGATGGCCTCAAACTTACAGTATAGCTGAAGATGACCCTGACTCTCGATCCTCCTGTAGAAGATAAAACTGGCTAGGCAGCATAGGGTGACAGGACCCCAAAATGGGTAGCTTTGTCTTGGCTAAATGTGGGAATTGTCCTGGGGACTGTGGAGGGAAATCTAGATTATCACACTTTACTACAGGTCAGAACATCACAAGAGTCTGGCCTTTCCTTATCTCTGCCCCTTTAGGGAGTCTTTCCCCTCTCTTCTGACAAGGCCCTTCACAGAAAATTAAAATTCTGAGAAGACTGCCCTTAAAAATTAAAATTCTGAGCCGGGCATAGTGGCAAACCCCTTTAATAAATCCCAGCACTTGGGAGCCAGAGGTAAGAGGATCTCTTTGAATTTGAGGCCAGTCTGGAACTTCGGAGTGAGTTCCAGGTCATCCTGGGCTAGAGTGAGACCCTGCACATCAAAGAAAAAAAAAAAAGAATATTCTTGGCTGTCAGGAGAAGCTTTAAATACCTAAGAACATCTTATTTGACTTGGGTCCATTTCCTCCACCCCATTGAGGTTCTAACCAAACCATGAGATGTTTAGGGATGGGGGTTAACAAGGCAATTAAGTCAACATGATGCCATCAAGTGGGTCCCACTGCAGTACAACTGCTCCCTTTTAAGGAGGGGAGATGAAGACACTGATCAAGAAATATCATGTACACAACAGGGAAAGTGGCAGCTTCTGAAGAAACCAGCTCTACCAACATTGTGATCTCCACATTATGATCTCCAGCCTCCAGGACTGTGGAAAAACAAAATTCTCTTAACTGGGACCTGGCACTTTATTATGGCAACCTAGAAAGGTGGAGAATGATTGAGGAAGACACAACATCAATCTCTGGCAAGGTCCCTCCTCAAAACTGCCCGGTATGCAGCATACACCTGTCATTCCAGTACTGGAGAGACAGAGACAGGAGAAGATCGCTGTGGCACACTGGCCAGCCAGCCTAGTCCAATTGGTGAGCTGCAGGCCAATGAAAGACTGTCTCCAAAAGAGGTAGACATCCTATCAGAGGATGACACTCAAGGGTGTCTTCTGGCTTCCTACATACACACAAATGAGTAGGCAGGCATACACAGTGAGCATGCACACACACACTCCCCCCAAAATAAAACAAAGTAAACTTGAAAGTCTGAAGGTAGTAAGCAGGCCAGCTGTGGGGTGCATGCCAGTAAGCGAACACTGAAAAGAATAAGGCAGGAGGATTACAAGTTCAAGGCCAGCCTGGGCTATGACCGCCTACAACTATACTATCCTGAATGTATCTGATCTCAGCTAAAAATAATAAGTATCATTATTATCATACACTACTCCTGATGACATAAAAAAATCAGTTAACACAAGTATGTGTGTATACATATGTGCATGTGTATATATGTAGTTATAGATATATATGTATATGAAAGTTTAGTATGCACATACCCTATTATCCAGAAATTCCAGTGTATAGCATCTATGTTCAGATAAAAGCCCTAAACTGGAAACTGCCTAACCATCCATCCATCAATAATACCCAACAACCTAAGGACAAACTATATGTGGTATAGTCACCCAACTCTGTGGAATGTGATGTCACACAAGAGTTAATACAGCCACCTGCATCAACATGGATGAACAAATCTGCAAAACAAAGTTTACATGGGCGAGGGATTTGTACAAATTACGTTTTTATAAAAGTTTATCAGGTTGTTAACTTAAAATGGGCCAAGTTTATCAAATGCAAATTGCACCTCAATAAAGCAACTGCAAGAATAGTTGGGCAATACAGCGTGGTGGCCCACGCCTGTAAGCGCAGTACTCAGATGGCCGGGAGTTCAGAGGCAGACTCAGTGATGTAGCAAGTTTGAAGGCATGAAGCAGCTGGCTCATAGATAAAGAGCTTGTGGCACTGGCAGGAGCATCTGCATTTGGGTCCCCAGAACCCACTGGTGGGAGCCCCTGTGACCCCACATGCCGACACAGCAAGACGGTAGACAGAGACAGAAGAGCTGTCAGAAGCTCATAGACCAACTAGCAGGGGATGTAGAGACCAACTCCCAAAGATGTCCTTTGACCTCCACATACAATCTGTAACATGTGCACGCCTACATTCACACACGTGAACATGCGAACACACACACATGCACACATACATGCACACACACATGGAGCTGAGCAAATAAAGTGGGGGAAGTACTAAGAATATAATTTCATTCACAGAAAAAAAATCAAATATACAATTAAGTACAGTTAGATTATAAAGTACTGGAAAGATATATACACATTTCACAATAGTCATTTCCTTCCCCAGATACAATGAAAAGTCATAAGACACAAAAAATACAAGTTGGTTAGTGGCATAGTACACACATTTTGTTCTCAATTATATCCAGTATGCAATATTTCAAATGTTTTAAAAATAAAGGAAATTTAAATAAGTCCATTTTAGTGAAATTTAAAGAGAATACATTGTCTCTTAGCAAAATTTTGTAATAATAGCTGAAGCTATCTCTTTTGATTTACTTTCAGGTTCTCTCTTAAATTCAAATTTTCAAAGCTCAGTTGTTGATTACACTTTCTGCAGTGACATTCTCAGAAAATATACTAAAAGCGGCGCAAGGTAGTGCAGGCCTTTAATCCCAGCACTCAGAGGCTGAGGTAGGAAGATTGCTGTGAGTTTGAGGCCAGCCTGAGACTACAGGTGAATTCCATGCCAGCCTGGTCTAGAAACCCTATCTTGAAGAAGAAAACGAAAGAAAGAGAAAGAGAAAGAAGAGAGAGAAAGAGAGAGAGAACTATGATGCATTCAATTAACTGTCCAAGAGTTGAAATAAGTCGTGTGTGTGTGTGTGTGTGTGTGTGTGTGTATGTGTATGTGTGTGTGCACGCACAAATGTATGGGTGACATGCACAGCCAGAGGTCAACATCAGGTATCATTTCTCATTAGGTACCCTCTACCTTTTCTTTAGGACAAGGCTCCTCACTGGCCAGAACTCGCCTATTAAGCTACACTGACTGGGATCCTCCTGTCTCCACCTCCCCAGGGCAGGGATTACAAGAGTGTGCCCCCACCCTGGTCTTTTTTATATGAGTTCTAGGGATCAAATTCAAGTCCTAATGTTTGCAAGGTGTCTGTCTGTCTGTCTGTATACCAAGCAACACACCAAAAGTTTTAAATATTTAAGTTTGCTGTTTAGGAAACTTGACATGTTTTCAAAAGTTAAAAAAAGAAAAGAAAAAAATTTAAAACTGTATTGCCCAAAGAGACTAAAAACTCAGTATAAGAAGCATCCTTCGACACTTAGAGTACTTTTTCTATACTTCTCTCCTATTCCATGTTGTTGCTTTTTTTTTTTTTTTTTGTAAAAGAATAGAGATTTATTTAGATCACAGTTCTAGAGAGCAGGAAGTTCAGGAGCCTGGAACCAGCTTCAGATGGGCATCTGGTGTGGGCCTGTGAGGCATCCCACAGCCCCTCCCCTGGCCTGTTCTCAGCTTAGGAGGGGCTGGGATGACCACACCGAAGCATCTAAGAGATTCCTTGTGAAAGTGTCCTGCACTAACATTAACTGCCATCAAGAAGGCAAGTGGCTTCAGGTGGGAATCACAAGTGGAGTCATCATAGTTAGAGGAACGATGGACCCACAGGTTTCTGATAGAGAACTGTTTTCTCTAGCGAACAGGAAATCCAGAGTCAAGCCTGTCCCAAATACAGGAAAAGATGACAGAAATCACATCAGTCCCAACATTGTAGATTTTGTGCAGCAAGTCAGTCATGCACAGGAAGCAACGGCAAAGTAGACACAGTACTGACCGTGGACCACCATGACTTCCTCCACAGAGCACATGGCTGGGTAACTAACTATAGGTGAGATGTGCTCTGTGAAAGGAAAGTCCATACTAGTATTTTTTCAACAAATAGTAAACAGTCTCCTTCATTCCTTCTTCCCTCCCTCCTTCCTTTCCTTCCCTGTGCCATCCAAGTGCTAACCAGGCCCGAACCTGCTTACTTCAAAGATCAGACAAGCTGGGGTGCATTCAGGGTGGTGTAGCTATAGACCTTCCCTCCTTCTATTTTTATTTATTTATTTATTTGGTTTTATCAAGATAAGGTCTCTTTCTAGCCCCAAGCTGACCAGGAATTCACTATGTAGTCTCAGACTGGCCCTAAACTCACAGCAATCTTTCTGCCTCAGCCTCTGTGTTCTTGGATTAAAGGCATGTGCCTCCATGCTAACTACTTTCCTTTATTTTGAGACAGGTTTTACACTGTATTCCAGGCTGGCTTGGTACACAACCCTGGTACTATATAGCCCAGGCTGGTCTCAAACTCTCAGCCAACCTCCTGCTTTTGGTTTGTGCTACATTGTCAGTGTAGACACACACATCGCATGCACAGAGGAATCTAGACTACCCAAGGAGATGCCAAAGTGTGACCCCATAGATCACAGCTCATTAGGAATCCACATTAGTCTCTGCTGGGTCAAGAAAGTACTTTGCATAGAAAAATTAATCATGCCCTGGTTTGTCATAAGTATGAATCTTTCAGGATAAAATCACCAGTGTGTACCATCGCTCATTGATAAGTTAATTACTAGTGAGACAAAGCATGTGACTGATGGCTTTGGGGACTGCTCTGCTTAATATTTATTATGATAACCACAGCCTTCCTGCTATGAATTAAAGCTACCATAACATTTTAACTCTGGCTACTGAGTGGCGACAGATATAATAGGTAGCTGCTCATACATTTCAGCACTTTAACGTAAGCAAGCGTGACAGTCTGGAGACCTTGATGGGAGACAGGGAACTCTAAATATATTTTGAGTTTTAGTGCAGGACTCCTAACGAAGGCAGTTCATATAAAAGAAAGAAAAAAAAATGCCTCTAAACACAACCATAAAATACACTTGACATCCATGTTCTTAATGTTCTAGAGTTGTGGAAACTTTTGGGATCCTGATGAAAGATATGAAATCTTGTTCTTGGAAAGCACCGTGCACTTGCACACATGCCCGAATGCAAACACGCAAACACACACACACACACACACACATATAACATCTGACTTATCTAATTTCAGGGGCTCAATGCCTCTAGTTTAAAATGCCCTGTACTGCAGAGACTGCCATAGAATTGCATGCAAGTTGAGTGTCTTCTCACATTTTTGTCTACAGAGTGGCAAACTAATAGGCAAAAATGATCACAGTGGAGAAATGACAAGTCACTTTGACTGGACTCTGAAAGTGATAATCACCGTGGTTTTTATGTGAATGAAGCTCAGTGATGTATTATCACAGGGCACTTCCAACAAAATGTCATTGCAAACATATTTTGGCACGCTCTCTTCTTAAACCAGTCCGTGCATTAAGACAATTAATAATTAAAACCAATTTACTGGGCATCCATAGTGCCAGAGTCTGTTGAAAACAAAACCCAGTGACCCAAATAGCTCCCAGGATATAGTGTGAACCCCCTGTGCTAATTGTTGAAGTTAATCCTTGCTCTGTCGCAATCCCAGTTCAAGTGTACACTGTGTCTGGAGACTCGCAGAGCTGGGGATGGGATCGCTTCTGTTACCTCCACAAATACAGAGCTTCCTCGAGTTCAGTCGAAGGAGAGCAGAACACAAGCTGATTCACTTCCAACCAATGAAGAGGGGATGTGGACAAATCAGAGTGCAAACGCTGTACTTGACTGGAGGGACCGAAGATTAAGACCGTATCTACTGAAGTGCTCGTACCGCTATGCCATGATTTACTAATGGATTACCAGATAAAGCACTGTGCTGACTGACGGATTTCACTGATCAAATTTACCTTCTTACGCCCTAGCAGATACATGTGCTTTTCTTACACTCCTTGCTGGATGAGTGCTCCAAGGAATCTGAACAAAAATATTACTTATTCAACAGTCGGGAATCTGAAACAATCACAAAGTAGCAACTATCCCTCTACTCTCAGAAGTCTATCTTTATCTGCCTAGTGGTCCTCCAATGTATCATTTTCTTCTTATCTTTTTGAGATGAGGATTTACTCAGTGGTCCAGACTAGCCTCAAACTTATGGCAATCCTCCTGCCTCAACCTCTCATCCTAATACCCTTTTAATTATGTTTTTAAAAATCTAAATGAAACCTGAAAAAATGCACAAGAACACTTCTTTTAAAAATCTTAACTATTCACAGAAAATAACCAATTTCTAAAATTTTTAAATTGCTCATAATTTTAGATTTCTTAAAAAAATTTTTCGGGGCTGTGGTGATGCCTCAGCAGTTAAGTACGAGGTTTGCTTACTTGCAAGGGCTGTTAGGTTCAATGACTCACTACCCACGTAGGGCCAGATGCAAAGCTGTGCATGCATCTGTGATCCCAATGCACCTACAACAATGGGAGGCTGAGCCACTCAGAGCCCAGCTAATCTTATGTTCATTTGCAGTCTGGTAGGTCCTTTGCAGCAACAAGGGACCCTGTATCAAAGAAAGTAGGGGCACTAGCACCTGTCATCCTCTGACTCCACATATGCCCTGTGGCACTTGTGCACCAACCCCACTGCCCAACACACACACACACACACACACACACACACACACACACACACACACACAAATAAATTTTTAAATTTGAGACAAAAATAGAGAAAGAAACAGAGAATGAGTGAGTATAGATGTGTCAAGGCTTCCTGCCACTGTAAACAAAATGAACCACTTGTGAATCTGGCTTTACGTGGGTATTGGAGAACCAAACCTGGACCATCAGGTTTTGCAAGCAAACACCTTTAACCACTGAGCACCTCTCCAGTCTTAAATAATTTTTTAAAAGAATTTCTCAAAAGAAATGTCACTGACAGTAAATGCCTATATGTGGGCTATCTAGCAAATCTACCTTGGCACAGTTAAACCTCCTGTAACACAACCAAATACCCTTTTTCTGACTTGAAAGTGGAAGAAAGCTCTAATATCGGTTTCCAAACTAGGCCCAGTTTCCACATAGGCAAAAGCTACTCAACCTACATCCTCAATCAGTGACCAAGGCAGGACCAAAGCCATGATCCTGGGTTGCCACCCATTTTTATTTCAACTTAACATTAAACTTCCTCTACAAATTCAACTCAGTTGCTATCTGAAAGGATAGTTTGATGTGACCTTTTCCACCCTTGACCCACTTTAGTATCTGGACAAATTCCAGAACACAGTATAAATCTTCCCTTTAATTTCCACAAATACATCTGAACCAGTGCTCTACAATATACATTCCTATCTTACACATAGAAAAAAGTAACCTGTTTTTTTTTTGTCAAAACTTGTCTTATTTCAGTATACTCATGGATGTACCCTTCAAGACTTGGCATTGGATAATAGCTGGCAAAAGGGATTTGTTGAAAACTGTGTGTGGAATGCATATAAATGGTCATGAAGATGTGTGTGCACATACATGTGGAAGCCAGAGGACAACCTTAATTGTCAATTTTCAGCTATGCCATCCATGTTTTTTGAGACAGGGTCTCTCACTGGCCTGGAGCTCACCAATTAGGCTAGACCAAATGGCATCTCCACCTCCCCAGAGATGAGATTACACACATGAGCTACCAGGCCTGGCATTTTCTGTGGATACTGGGGATCAAACTCAGGTCCTTGTGCTTGGGAGGCAGGCAGGGCTTTATCAACTGAGCTATCTCCCCAGCGGTGGGTCGTTTTGTTTATTTGGTGGGGCTTTTTGTTGTTGTTGTTGTTGTTGTTGTTTGCTGGTTGGTTGGTTTTGTTATCTGAGGCAAAGTCTCATTCTACAGTTAAGGCTAGTCTGCTGGAACTCACTTGGTAGCTATGATCATTAATCTCCATTACAAACTTGATTAGGTTAATTGAGATGAATGGATTCACCCTTCCATGGGCTGGGGTCCTGAGCTGCACACAAAGGAGTGAGCTGAGCACCAGCATTCATCTCTCCCCTTCCTGACTGTGGCTGCTTCGTGCTCCTGCGCCCTGCCAACATGATGGACTGAACATTCAAACTATAAACCGAAACAACCCCTTCCTCCCTAAAGCTGCTTCTTGTCAGAGCAAGGAGAAGAGTAATACAGTCCTAGGTTGGCCTAAAACTCATAGGACTCCTCCCGTCTCAGTGTCCCAAGCACTGAAAGTCCAGGCATGACCCAGCTCAGTCATGGTTTATTGAAACAAAGAAGCCTGGGTGCTAAGTGTAGAACTTGGCATTGCCTACCATGACTCTTTGCAAGGCCCCAGGATCAGGCTGTAGCAGCTCAAAGCAGTTCCCTTCTTCATGTTAGCTTGAATGGTGAACTGACTTCAACTGAGTGTTCCTATGTCTTCATGATTGCTTGAATAGGAGCCTATGTTCTCATCACATCAACCACTGCCCTTTACATTTAAAGATAGCGCTCCCGATGGTGTTTGGATGGACAGGTTTGTCTGAAAAGGCTGCCAGATTTTCCAGCTCATAGCCACAACTTTTATATATATATATATATTTATTGTCCATAATGAGTTACATTATTTAGTGGGCAAACAATGAGTTGTTATCCCCATTTCCCCAATGCCTCCCCTCCCCATCCCCAATCAACTGGATATCCTCCTCCATGGGTCATCTGGGTCAGTCCTTGTGGCAGGGGACCATGGATAGCCTAGTACTCAGCCTGGTTCTCCTGGCCCAAGTCTGTTGTTACTGAGGGGTACCATGCCTCTGGATAGTCTCCCCCACCACGGCTCTCACAATCTTTCCACCCCCCTCTTCCGCTCAGTTCTCTGATTCGTGGTGGGTGAGTATTAAGGCTGCCTTAATGTTGTGAGCTTAGGGGTCTTTGTGTCGAAAATCATTGGTTTCTGTCACCCTGGCTTATCCTGTGTTGATTGAATGGCTGCCATAGACACAACTTTTGAAGTCTGCTTCAGGTTATGCAGTCTAGCAATTTGAAGGTGGGGGGACAATAAGCAAAGCCAGCTGACTTGAGGTCCTGGTGCCAGGCTCCACCCTAAGCATCCAAGTGTTAAGGCTTATCTAATCCTTGTACCATATCCACTGTGACCCTCATTGATGAATGAGGAAACCCGGGCTTAGGTAACCTGCCCAGAGTCACATGTGGAGAATCTGGGGCTCACACTCAATTTGACATCAATTTCTTTGTCACCACTGTGCTATGCTGCCTTGAAGAGTGGTCCACTGGGTTACATGACCAAATTACAGTATGTTCCTATATAAAAATTCTTTTAAAAAAAAAAAAGGTTCATTTTAAAGGAGATGAAAAATCCAGTGTGTGCTTAGTTTCAGACAATACCAGCCCTATGAATAACAGCCATAAACAAATTAAGTACCCAAAATTGTCACCTGTCATTGACTTTGTGTGTAGCTCTAAAAGAACAGCCAAGACAGAAGGGAGAAATCTATGGCAGGATCCCAATATGCAGGAAATTTAGTACTTCATTAGGGATCAAGTTCTCCTTAAATAAAGCAGTAAAGTGAGTTAGTGTTGGGTCTATCACAGCAGGTTTAGACAGCATGTGGGTGTAGTATCTAACAGCCAAAGTGACTTGGGTTTATTTTTTTTTTCTCTTCTCATTGTGATGAAGTTCAAAATCACAACAACTTCACAAGTTCATTCAAAAAGCTTTGAAAGAACAACTTAAGGTCTGGAGAGATTGATTATATATCAAAAGCACTTGCTTGCAAGCCTGATAGCCTGGGTTCAATTCCCTAGTACCCATGTAAGGCCAGATGTACAAAGTGGTGCATGCATCTGGAGTTTATTTACAGTTTCAGTAGGCCCTGGCATACCCATGCTCGCTCATTCATTCTCTCTCTCTCTCTCTCTCTCTCTCTCTCTCTCTCTCTCTCTCTCTCTCCTTCTCCTTCTCCTTCTCCCTCTTCCTACCTCCTTTCCTCCTTCCCCCTTTCTCTGTGTCTCTGTCTCAAGTTAATTAATTAAATTTTTTAAAAAGAACAACATGAGGTCATGGACCATCCTTCCTCCAGAAAGCATCCACAGAAAACATTTCCAAAGGTGATCTCTAAAGGCTGTTGCCAACTGCTAGAAAAGCAGCTTCTGTCCTGTGATCCAACACAGATATAGAAAGTTTTCATCTAATTGAAACCACCCTCTAGCAGCCCTTCCGCTTCCATCTAAACTTACACTCCTACCTTGTGACAGTGAGAGTTAACCAAAGAATAATCCATCACCAGCCACACTTGCCAACTGCCTTTTGTCTTTGATGATGGTAATTTCATCTACTGCCTCTCCAAGATCATCAAACCAACCATAAATCCTCAACAGACACTTTAAAAAATTCTCTAAATTCTTTTCTCTGTTCTTTTAGCAGAAATGCCTCTTCCACTGTCTTTTATGGATGTCTAATATTTGCAAAGGGTGTTCCAGAAAATATGTTAGATAAATGAGACCTCTGCGTATCTGAGTTTGCTAAGTAAAATGTCTATAAATATCCAAATACATAGCTGTTGCTTATAACATCAGTTCACAAGCTATAAATAATAAACTACTCTCTATAAATAGAGAACAGCTGTTATTTGAATTTCAAAAGGCAAAGATTACAGTCGTGTATTCTACTAACACTTTACTTTTTCTACCAACTACCCTTAGATTTCAAATCAGACAATAATGTACTGATTCCTTGTGAATACTCATCCTCACATTTCACACCATGTACCCAGCTCGTCACTCTGTGTTTCAATCATCCAAACACTAAACTGATTTCGAGCTATTACCAATGTTCTTCAGTATTTAAATTTTCAGTTATAATCTTATACAAACCATGCTAAAATCTGTGTATCGTACATTATTTATTTCCAAGTAAATTGCAGCAGTGGTGACACACACACCTGTAATCTCAGCACTTGGTAAACTCAGCAGAGGTAGAAGAATTAGGAGTTCAACGGCATCCTTCACTACATAATGAGCTCTAGATCAGCCTGGACCTCATGAGAACCTGTCCCAAAACACAGACACACTGACATGTCTGTGAGCTGGTTGTACTAAGTCTTTAGACAGGTCACTGTATAGGACTTATCATTTATTCAGTGTTTACTGGACACTTGGCGCTAGGCATACAGTGACAAACTGGTAAGATGCCAGAAGCCTTCAAAGAGCTTCCAGAAATATAATCACTTGTAGTCACTGAGCCTGCATTAAAATCAGCCACACCTATGACAAAAATTCATGCATTTTTACGTACATTTGTAAACTGCTCTTTAGTAATGGTGCTATATTAAATTTGAGGGCTGCAACACAAAAAAGTTTTGTGAAATGTTTGGTTGCCACCAAAAATAAAATTCTTGAAATAGCAGATGTTTCTCTGTATGAGCACATAAGAGTCAAGGATTGGAAAGTAGGAGAGGAAAGAATGTATTCTTAGAAAAATAAACTGGGTAGAAACAGGCGGTCAGTGTAAACAACTCTAAAACACGACGGTCTCCAGAAGGCCCATGACAAGGAGAGAGGACTTGTTTTGAAGTGGTGTAGATCATTTTCCATTGTGTTTATCACACCTCCACATTAATCTGAAAACAAGCACAAAGAGGCCTCTGACTCTTCCCCTCCCCAAGAAGGTCGACAGGAGCCTAGACAGGTGCGTTGCACATCTGTGGAGTCTGTGATTCTTCAGCCTGAGGAAACAAACTACAGAAGCTGAAAGTTGCCAACGAGGTAGAATCTTAAGAAAAAGGTAGAAGTGGATGGGAAAAATCAATCCCTAAATTTAAAAAGCAAGGATTCCTGAGCTGGATTTTGCTTCAACTGAAAACACCTCTGCTTCTGCCTCCAGGCGTTCATGTTCGCTGGCTGAGCTTACTAAAGTAACAGCAGAGTCTTCAAAACCAAGTTGCCTTGCTAAGCTACACCCTTCCCAAAAATAACTTCTTCTCCTTCTATATTCTAAACCTGCATTTATAAATGTGATGCGGCTGGCCAACAAATATGTGGCCATTTTAGAGAAATAACCTTCTCCACTATTGGCTGAAAGGATATGGTCTCATTATTTTACAGTGGGATAGAGGGAAACCCTTCTCTTTCTCATTGGAAAACATTAAATATCATCTCTCAGAAGGACATGTTATAGTACTAAGAATTAAAGTTGGGGCCTCAGGCATGCTGGGCAAGAGCTCTCACACTGAGCAAAAACCCCAGTCAAAGAAACATCTTCATTTATCATTCCTCAGAGACATATTCCCAGGAGAAAAAGTGAAAGTGCTATAGTACATGAGACAGCACAAGCATGAGGACCTGAGTTCAGATCCTCAGCACCCCGTGCAAAAGCCAGGTGTGAGCTGTGAAGTGAGGAGGGTCTGTGGGGATTTCTGGCCAGCCCATCCAGTCAGTACACTCTAGGTTCAGTAAGAGATTCTGTCTCAAGGGCTGGGATGGCTCAGTGGATAAGGTGCTTGCCTGCAAAGCCTAACAACCTGGGTTCGATTCCCCAGTACCCACATAGAACCAGATGCACAGTATCTGGAGTTTTTTTTTGCAGAGGCAAGAGGTTGCTTACAGACCCAGACTCACTCTCCCTGTCCTCTCTTTCTCTCTCAAATAAATTAATTTTTAAAATATTTACAAAATAATAAGATGTAGAACTGAAGATTATGCCTGACATCAACCTCTGACCTCCGCATGCACATGCCCAAAACATGTGCATGTGCATCCAAGCACGTGAGTGTGCATACGCATGCATGCACACACACACACATGCACAAAATGCAAATGATATTCAGGTAAGCCCATATTTGTACTTTTCACAAGTGGTGATCATTCAGTGTTCTCAAAGGATGTTCTGAGAAATCCTCTGTTGTTCTCAACAGCTGCTATCATTGGCTGGGCTGTTACTCAATGATGGAACACTCTGGTTCAACCCCAGCACCACACATCAGGAGATGGTACCTTATTCTCTCTTTCCCTCAAAGGTAGAAAAAGCAAAGATGAAAAAATAAAATAAAAAAGAGATGCTGAGCCAGTCATTGGATCAAGTCCAAGAAAACCAACTGCACGAAAACCATAGAAAATGTCAGTTATTTTAGGGAAGAAACTACAGGTGGACGTCTGCCACTGAGTGCTCAGCGATGTTGCTCTGATCAAGAGGAAGCTGGTTGAAGGGACTTGGGGGAAATAAATACAGAAAAGGACAAAAATACCAGATTTTCATGTGTTTAGGTGATACTGCACCTCTACAGCTTCAAACTTGGCTGGATTTTCATCAGGATAAGAGCTTTTAGAACCCCGAAAGATAGAGAAAAATTGAGGACATTGGGATGTCCTAAACGGAAGGCTTTTCTAGGGTCCTGGGTTAATTTTCTCTAATGCTTCTTAGAATTATGTTCAGCTCTATCTTAGAGTTGCTTAATCTTTAGATAGGTTCTGCCCACCGCCACAAGTAGCTGGTAGAGAAATGTCATTTTCACCATGCCTGGTTATTGCATGCTTGTCATCCCAGAATTTGGAAGGCCAAGACAGAAGGATCACAAGTTCAAGGCCAGCCTGGGCCATGTAAGTTCAAGGCCAGTATGGGCAAAAAGAGAGCTGGAGTGGGCATGGTGGCTCACACCTTTAATCTTAGAATTTGGGAGGCTGAAGTAGGAGGATTACTGTGAGTACAAGGCCAGCCTGGGCTACAGAGTGGGTTCTAGGTAAACCTGGACTAGTGTAAAACTCTGCCTTGGGAAAAAGAAAAAAAAAACAGTGAAAAGAGAGCTCAGTGGTAGAGTTCTTGCCTAACATGAGCTGTGCCCTAAGTTCAATTCTTAGTACTGCAACAAAAAAAAAAGAAAGTAAGAAGAAGAGGAGGAGGAAAAAGAAGGCTGTTCACCAAGGCCAGCCATACCCCCATCCTAAACTTGGCTACCTAAGAACAGCCTTTAAATATGACAATCATATGTGGGAAGAACAAAGCTTTTGTTGTCTTTCATAAGATCTCCTATTTTTCTTAATGAATATTTCACCAATTACTGAGAGACAGAGTTCAAATGTAGAAACTAGTTTTCTGGTCTTTACAAAATTTCACATAGTTTTTACTGAGTCACAAGTTCCATTCTCTTTTTAGCAGCAGGAAGGGGGAGATATTAGGAGTGACTCAAAACGAAGCAATGTGCGCTTCATTAGTGGGCTGTTCTCAGAGCACAGCACTGAAGACGCTCCAATGTGAAGCCTCAGTACTCTCTGGTATCAGAGGACTTCTGTGGTTTAGATTTGTCTGTGATGACAGGTAACACATTCATTTAAATACAAACTATTTTTAATATTTTATTTATTAATTTTCAAGCAGAGAAAGGGAGAGAGAAAGAGAGAGAGAGAGAACACCAGGGCCACCACCTTGTGGGTCTGGCATATGTGGGTCCTGGGGAATTGAACCCGGGGCCTTAGGCACTGGAGGTAAGTGCCTTAACCGCTGAGCCATCTCTCCAGCCCTAAATACAAACTTTTAGTGAAGGAACAATTTATCAAATTAAATAGAAGTACAAGACCAATTTGGGTGGGGAGTTTCTTAGCTATGTAGGGCGTAGGGAAAAGGTGAGGCTAAAATGGAAATTATCAATGTCACTTAAAAAAATTACGTGTGTATGTGTGTGTGTTATCTTTTAAAATCTCCTCCAACAAAACTCAACACAGTAACATTAGCGTCCCTGAGAAATGATCCTGTCTCCGCAGAAGAGTTGGATGTTTTTTTTTTCACTAACACAACTTACATCTTGACACAGACATTTTTGCCAGTGAGCAAGGATATTTCCAAAAGATCTAAGGAACAGCTAAAAGAACACAGTTAACAAAACTCAAACTGGGTGGGGTGGCACACGCCTGCTGAAATTCCAGCCCTGGGTAGGAAGAGGTAGGAGAATCAAGAAGTCAAGGTCAGCCTTGGCTACATAATGAGTTTGAAGCCAGCCTAGATCTGGTCTTAAAAACAATAGTAACAAAAAAAAAAAAAAGAAAACAAGAAGAATATGAAGACAACTGGGGGGGGGCAGGTAGGACAACCTGTATATGAACAAAAAAGGACTACAGAGCATCTGTGACATAGTATCTGAGCACAGACGATGGCTTCTGGCTCAGACATGGGCCAGGCAAGGCTGCCCCGACTGGTCCTCCCAATCTAAGAATTCCGAGAGATTACTTCAAAGACTTTATGTTTCTATCATTCTGCTTCTGCCACTTCAGGCCATCGTATGGCTCTTGTTTTTGTATTAAGTCATGCAGGGGCTGGAAAGATGGTTCAGTGGTTAAAGGTGCTTGCTCACAAAGCCTGACAACCCAGGTTCAATTCTCTAGTACCCACATAAAGCTAGATGCACAAAGTAGTGCATGCATCTGTGTAGTTCGTTTGCAGTGGTTAAAGGCTCTGGTGTACTCATTTCCTCTCTATCTCATTCTTTCTCTACTTGAAAATAAAATAAAAATATATTAATAACTCATCAAGAAAAATAGTTAACACATACCGAGTCTTTAAATACCCCAAGTGATTTGTCTATTTGACAGGAATCTGGAGTCCTAGCATAGCAAGCTTAAATAGATTGAAAAGATTACTGAGCTGGTAAATTCAGGTCCCAAGATTTACAGCCAAGGGAGTGTATGCTTCAGCACTGTTCCCAATACCGCTTTGTTAAGATGGGAAAGAAAACCCCAAACCTTCTAGAAGGATCGAGCTTGGCTTAGTAGATATTATATTCCCTCTTGGCATGAGCACTTTCTCAGAGAAAAAGTAGTCTTCGAAGAAAACTCTGCCAGAAGGAGATGATTAAAAAAAGAAAGAAAAAAAAGCAGCAGGGCATGGCGCATGCCTTTAGTCCCAGCACTCAGGTAGGAGGCCACCCTGAGACTACAGAGTGAATTCCAGGTCAGCCTGGGCTGGAAAGAAACCCTACCTTGAAAAACAAAAAAGCAAAAACACAAAGAGACTTCAATGAGACAGAACTTTTGACTAAATGTTTTGTGAGCTTACTATAAATTTTAGATAATATTACTGCCTAGAAGCTATATATAACTACGTTTTTCCTAGCTTTAAGAAATTAGTTATATAACTAATATAACTATAGGCTATATATAACTATGGTTTTCCTAACTTTAAGAAATTAATTATTAGGGGCTAGGGAGATGGCTCAGTAGTTAAGGGTGCTTGCTTGCAAAGCTTGCTACCCCAGGTTCGATTCCCCAGTGCCCATGTGTCTGGAGTTGATTTGCAAGAGGCTCTGGTGTGCTCATACTCCCCTCTCTCTTTCTCTCCCCGCCTCTCTCTTTCTTTGCTTCCAAATAAATAAAAATATTTCTTTAAAAAGCTAGTTCTTCATTTTAGTAGTATAAATTATGCACAGAAAACAGCAATACATCAACTATTTGCCAAATTGTATTTTACCTCTAACCATATATTTTCACATGTTCAATAATGAATGAACATCATGCTTATAAGTAAAACAAAATTATGTTACAGACGATGTTACTTGAGCTTCCAAAAGAAAGGATATATGCCTGAAAATGTCCCTGCATGAAGAAACTTGGAGCCAAGAAAATCTGTTAGCTCTAGGTTCCTGAAAGCTAGAGGACACTTGGATTAAAAATGATATTAATAAGGGGCTGGGGAGGTAGCTCAGAAGCACAGCGTGCATCTCAAACATGCACAAAGACACAGTTTGACCCTCAGCATCCCCCAAAATAACAAGTAAGCAATGATAGAAGTAGAACCATTGTTCTACTGCTCTGCCATTTGAAATGTGCTGGGCAAGACAGAGAACCAACCTCATACTCAACCACTGGAAGATGGGAAGCTAAGCTGGTCTTGGACACAGAGAAGTAAGCAAGACCTTCTGGAAGAAAAAAAGCAGGTCCCAGGAGCTGAAAGACATGGTGACGCATCTCCAAAGTCACGAAACACCCCAGCACCCACAGTGCTCCAGCAGGCAGCCATGGCCTGTGAGCTGCCCAGAGTCTCTCTCTTCAAGCAAGTGTTCAATGTGGTCCTCTGCTTCCAAGGGGCCAACCACGGGTCTTCTGCCTTCCTGCTCTGATTTCCAAAGCAGCAGGACTATAACCCACTAACATGATGTGTGTCACAAGTGACTCATTCATAAGGGGCTAGTTGTAAAGGCTCTCTTGATCAAGTCTGTAAAATCTTAATAAAGGCGATCAAGTCTGTCAACAGCTTTCTTAAAAATACAAATGCAAACAGATGCAAAGTTCTCCCTGTGGAATTCCATATTCAAGTGACTTCCATCCTGACCTACAGTCTTGGACACCACGCTGAGAATGCCTGGGGAGGGATACACTTAGAAGCATCACTGGCTGTATGCTTCTGATAGGACAGAAAGCTTTGACAACTGCCACTGGGGCAGCAGAAGCAAGATATAGCAGCAATCAAGGAAGGAAAAGACTCCAGAGAGGTCCTAGAAGGGAGGGAGGCAGACTAGCACCCCTGCCATGAAATGCACAGGCAACCGACTCTAGGTAGAGCTGGATGGGGTTGCAGTGGCAACCGGCCAGCATCCCTCCTCCTCTCAGCAGCTTCCCTCTGTTCCCACAAGAGGAGGCTCAGAGGACTGCCAAGTGCCACCTCCCATCAAGTCAGGGACTACATGCCACCCCGGGGCTAGACACCATCAACTCAGGCATCCCTGGAACTGAAACACTCAGGACCTCGTGACTTTGCCTAGGACACAGTCATCTTCCGGTAATGATCCATACAGACCTGTGGCTGAGGCCACCATGGAGACTATGCAGTAAACTTTGAAAATGTGAACTTCTGCCAAAGACGGGATGACCTCTTGGCTGGATGGACCATCGCTTATGCCTTGCAGTACTAGAGAGAGGGACAGCCTCTGACTGGCAGCCTGTGTCATAAGGCTCCAGAGCCGGTTGTACTGTCAGGTTCCAGCTACATGAGTGGGGAAGTGCTTGCCTAGCGTGTGCATGGCCCTGGGGTCAATTTCCAGCACCACCACAAAAAATTGCTCAGGGAAACTGAGTTACCAGTCTTCTGTACTGCCATGATCCAAAAAGCCACACAACAGCACACAGTCTGTCATTATGTAATACTGTAATGCAGAAATTAGAGGCCTCACAGGCCCACACGCTAGAAGACACAGAACCACAAACGATGTGACCCACAGTCTGAGGACCACCCCAGCACAGGCTTGAGCTCCCAGGCTGGGCATCTGTAAAGTTTACTGTATCTGATACAAAATACCCAGAAGGCACCTCCAATGTAGATGCATGCGTTAGATGCCAGGAGAAAGGAAAGGGAAAAGGATAATTGAGACTCTGCCCTCCAGGAACAGTTCTAGAAGGCGTAAAAAGCCATTTGTACAAATTCTTCCCAGCATAGAGCTGGCCATTGTCTTTTATTCAGAGCAAGAGGGTTTGGCTGGAGGAAAGGCAGTGTGATGCTCAAATGGATTCAGGCTTTTAAGCTGCTCTGACCCACCTGAGCTTATCACTGCCATCTCTAGAAAGACTTCAGTGAACAGAGATGGACCCTGTCATTAACACTCATGGCCAGGACTATCTGTAATCCCAACGTTTTAGGAGTTGTTTTTGTTTGCTTTTTAAAGAAATTTTAAAAACGTGAAAAATACTACTTATTAATTAATTAATTACTGGAAGTGGGGCTCTTGGTAGAGTAGCTTTCTTCTTCTTGGGACAAATATCTGACCAGAAGCAACTTATCGGAGGAAAGGGGTTTAAATTGGGCTTACAGTTTCAAGGCAAAATTTTGTCCTGGTGGGAAGGCATGGCAGGAGCGGGACATTATTTACACTGTGGTGCAGAAAGTAAAGAGCCCAGTGTGTAAGTCAAAGCTACACTTCAATTAATTTTTAAAACTGGTCATCAAAGCGGGTACAGTGCAGGAAGCATGTAAGTGATCTGAATGTACTACTTCCATGACACCATTAGATCTGTCAGATCTCATTGTACAAATGGCACCACACACTCAGTGTCATTCTTGGGACTGTTTTCTGACAGGCTAAGCTTAATACAGCTGCAGAAGCACAAGACTTTCCAAGTTAACACTGAAGATGGCCCAAGGCACCACAAGCAGGCCAGCTACATGAAGGACGCTCATGGTGTGGCCTTGCCTCCCCAGCCTGGCCTGCTGCTAGAACTTGACTGTGAGGAGAAGACACAAAGCCAAGTGCATGGAGACCCATAAGCTGGGCATGGTGGCACTTGCTTGTGGTTCTAGGACCTGGGAGGCTGAGGCAGGAGGACCACTGGAGGTTCAAGGCCAAAACAGAGTATGTAGTGAACAGCATGGTAACCAGGGCCATACAGCAAAACCTGCTCTCAAGAAAATAAGTAAGCTGGGCGTGATGGTGCATGCCTTTAATCCCAGCACTCGGGAGGCAGAGGTAGGAGGATTGCCGTGAGTTCAAGGCCACCCTGAGACTACATAGTGAATTCCAGGTCAGCCTGGACTAAAGTGAGACCCTACCTCGAAAAGCCCAAAAAAAGAAAAGAAATAAATAAAAAGCATGTAGTCCTCTTCTCTTTCCTAATTTGTGCCATGCTCTGCCTGTTGATCTCCTTCCCATCATGCTTTTTGCTTCGAGGAGATGGCCAGGGGTGACAGGAGCACATAGCTCAGGGAGAGCAAGAAATAGACAGGCCAGACACCTGTAATTCTCTTATAAACAAAACTTGGTGGTCTGAATGTGGCCAAGGCCCTTGCACTCAGGGAGATGAGGTCTGAATGTGGCCAAGGCCCTTGCACACAGGGAGATGAGGCCTGAATGTGGCCCAGGTCCTTGCACACATGGAGATGAGGCCTGAATGTGGCCAAGGCCCTTGCACACAGGGAGATGAGGCCTGACTGTGGCTGAGGCCTTTGCACACAGGGAGATGGGGCCTGAACATGGCAGAGGCCCTTGCACACCTGGAGATGCTGCTGAACGTGGCCGAGGCCCTTGCACACAGGGAGATGTGGCCTGAACATGGCCGAGGCCCTTGCACACAGGGAGAGATAAAGGGCAGACATAGCTTCATGTCATTCTTGCAAGTATGCTACGTATTTCCCATGCCAGGCAGGGAAGATCTCCAGATCTTTAAGTCCATATGGACTCATTCTCTGTGTACTCACCTTTCTCCTAACATGCTAAGTTTTTGTCAAGAACATTTACTTCATGCAGGTGTTCACGTGCCTTAAATTCTTTGTCTAAATGAATGACTGCCAAATAGAAGAGACTGGTGAACACCTGTAAGAAGGAATTTCTCTTTCAACAAAACTCATTGCACCCACTTTAGCCAAGCAATGTGCCTAAGGTCCTGTCAGCTGACAAGTGTGAAGGTCTTGACTGGACATTCCAGAAGAGATCTCTCACATGCATGCTACATTAAATATCCACATTTAAATCAAAGGTAATGGGGCTGGAGAGATGGCTTAATGGTTAAGGTGTTTGCCAGCAAAGCAGAAAGACCCAGGTCTTATTCCCCAGTACCACATAAAGCCAGATGCACAAGGTGACAAGGTGTCTGGAGTTTGTTTCTAGTGGCTGGAGGCCCTGGCACGCCCATTCTCTCTCTGTCTGCCTCTTTCTCTCTCTCTCAAATAAATAAATAAATAAATAAATAAATAAATAAATAAAATATTGAATAAAAGGTAATCAGAAAATTTATAAGACCAATAAAAATTTGAGAATTGTATTTTATATTTTATTTTGAGACAGGGTCTCACTATGTAGTCCTGGCTGGCCTGGAACTCAAATGTGCAGCACTCTTCCTGCCTCCACCTCCCTAGTACTGAGATTCCAGGTGTTTGCCAGCATGGCCCACTAAGACTTTCTGTTATAAATTGTTCTTTTGGGACATTAAAACCTTCCTTTCTTTAAAAAAAAAAAAAAAAACTTCCTTTTATAAACCTAGAATGAGTTGTAAGCAACATGAAAAGCAAAGCCAGGTCATAATACTAGTAAAAACAAAATTATCAACACCCAGTGTGAGCCCTGTGCTGGTCTGACAGCCCCTGCCATCTTGCTGACCTCACTCACAGTCATCCTGCCATCTGCGCTCACCTCACAGCCCCACCATCTGCATTATTTCAGTTTTACAGATGAGAAAACCAAGCCACAGAGTTAAGGATTTTGCCCAAATTCTCCCTGCTAGAAAGTAGTAGTCGGCTTCAAACAAAAAGCTCATCTCCAAAGTCCACACTCTTGGCCAATATTCCATTCTCACCTGAAGTGCTTTATAAAGCCAGTCATTTACACCCCTGATATCTACAGAAATACTGCAAAAGGCAAAAATAAAATTTCTCTTCACCTAGGGTAATAACTGTGGCCTAGATATAGATGGAGCGGGTCTAATCTGAAATCCCAATACTCCAAAATCCAAAACTTAAGTATTGACGTGAGGGCACAAGTCGAAAATTCCACACCTGACCTCATGTGAAAGCTTACAGCCAGAATATAGAGCATTAAAAAATGGGTTTTGTGGGGCTTGGGGATTTAGCTCAGTGGATAAGCGCTTACTACCTAGCAAGTGCAAGGCCTTGGGTTCAGTCCTTAACCACCAAAAAATAAAAAATAAGGTGCTTCATGAAACATGAATATGGTGTCTAGACTTGGTTATCATCCCCATGGGATCTCATCATGTATGTATAAATATTCCAAAATTGACAGTCAGAAACCTGAAACACTTGTATCCCAAAAATTCTGGATAAGGGACACTCAATTCGGTGCTTTAAGTTTGTAAATTTTATTCAGGTTACATTAGGAAATGACGTGTTATTTCAATATACCAAATTATAAAAAGACATTAATTTGCCACTTGGAAAATTCAATGTAAAGTCTGGTTAAAGCACCTGTCTAAGCAGTAAAAAAAAAAAATTCAATGTAGGGCAACACCTTGGTCAATTTTTTGACCAGGCTAGCCTCTATCTCCTGGGCTCAAACAAGCCTCTTGTCTCAGCCTCCTGAGTAACTGTG
The DNA here is from genome assembly GCA_004024765.1 of Zapus hudsonius. Lineage (NCBI taxonomy): Eukaryota > Metazoa > Chordata > Mammalia > Rodentia > Dipodidae > Zapus > Zapus hudsonius. The sequence goes on along the minus strand of PVHP010017432.1, from coordinate 1,956 downwards.
TCTACAGGCACCTGCCACCACACCCTCCTGGTCAATCTTGAAGGAGGAAAAAAATACTTTAGTAATTAAATTTATCCAGTGTTTAAATTCTGAGGTTATACCCTTGCTCTTGGTGCCAATCTGTCCTTTATTTTATTAAATGAAATATCAAGATATAGTAGTGCTTTTTTAAATGTGCTTACTTGTAACACTTTTAACGAGTTCAAAAACATCAAAATCTTATTTCCACTGTTTTATGGGTTTTGCTTTTTTAATTCTCAGGTCTGGGAACCAAGGAGCCAGGACACATAGATGCCGATCTTGAGAAAGAAAACTTAGTTAAATAATGTGTCGAAAGAGCACTGAAAAGAAAAATGGGGCCCTTAGGATTTCAGCAGGCCAGCAAGTTTGGAAAATTTCTTTCCACTGCATAATTCATTATAGAAATGTAGACTGAAGCATCTTCCTGGAGAAATGAATATGGACTCATCTGACTATCGAAGCCAGGTGCTTTACAGAGAGGCCCACCAGGCTGGTTTCCTACATATGCTGTGACAACGGTAACTGTAGATGTTTAAACCGGAATCATGCTGCTTAAATTTAACACCTGCTACCACACTCCCTCCTCACTAAAAAGATTACCCTTGAAACAAGTAATTGTAAGGATCCTTCTCAATGTAGCCTCACCATGTTACCACCCTACCATTCCATCACAATTTGTACAGTGAATCCTATACTTTAATTAACTTTATCAACAGACGCAGTTGTGGGTAGAGAATGAAATGGGGAAACAAAACAAAAGCCCTGCCCCACTTAAAACTTACACAGGAAAGCATTCTCATCACAAATTCATCTATAAATCCTTGGACACTCTCCGTGTAGCTGAGATAATAAGACAGATGGGTGTGAAAAACATCAGCTTCCAGGACTTGTTGAACCCCCAGAACAAGAACAAAGTGAGTTTAAAGGCTTGTTAACCTTCTCCATTAACTACATGAAGCTCTTGCTGTGTCTAGAATTCAGGGCCATCTCCTCAGCACCCTGTACAGGTCATCCCTTGCCCTTTGTGGCATTCCTGAGGCTCTCAGCTTGAGGCTGTGACTGTGTGACTGCGTGTGACTGCCTGTGGTCACTCGTGGTGGGGGCAGTCCAGGGAGTTTCTCCTGGAGAAACACTGAGAAATAACAGCAAAGGGCAAAGCTTCCCTTTCCTTAAAGCTTCCTTCCTGTCTCTTTCTTTCCCAAGGCTCTCAACTTCCTCCCTAAAGGAGTGGCAAGTAGATGTTTTCCTCCCAGCCTCTTCTGACAGCAGGGAAGTCCATCACCTGCAGACCAGGCTCAGAGGCCACAGGGCACCAATGACTCCCACTGCTTATCCCAAAACTCAGGAGGTGGAGGCAGGAGAATCAGAAGCTCCAGGCCAGTTTTCACTACATAGCAAGTTCAAAGCCAGTCTGAGCTATAGGAGACCCTGTCTCAAAAAAATTGGGGACAGGAAAATGGCTCAGTGGGTAAAAGCACTTAGTGCACAAGCACAAAGGCCTGAGACAGCCTGATTTCAACCCCCAGACCCACATAAAAAACCAGGTGTGGCAACACATGCCTGTGAATCTTGGGGGGAGGGAAGGGGGGCAAAACCAAAAGAATCTCTGGGGCTAGCTGCTGACCCCTGGTTAGCAGCTCAGGTTCAAGGAGAAAGCCCTTCCAGTCAAGAAGCAGATAAAGAGGACGCCTGACATCTTTTGATCTCTGCATGCGTGCACATGGGGCGCATACACATCTGCACCCAAGTGAGTACACTATACACATACTACACATACAGGCACACACCAAGAACAAAAATAAAAAAGAGAGGATGAAGGGACAAACCAGAGTAGAAACAGAGAGGGGGGGCATCCTACTAGGGGAGATATGAAATATTGGGTGAACTGGAGTTGTTCAGGTTATAACAAATCCAGTTGCATGCCCATAAGGACAT
>PVHP010017431.1:0-34274 GCA_004024765.1 Zapus hudsonius | reverse complement strand
GTCTCTCTCTAGCCCAGGCTGACCTGAAATTCACTATGTAGTCTCAGGGTGACCTCAAACTCACTTCACCCTCCTACCTCTGCCCCCCCTAAGTGCTGGGATTAAAGGCGTGTGTCACCATACCTGGCCCCTCCCAGGTGTTCTAAAGGACACCCCTGGGCAACCTCCATCCTCTTCATTCCCTGGGGTTCCAAGAGCTCCAAGCATCCGGCAGATGCTCTCCCTAGGGCGTGATATCTGTCATCTGAGGCTGACAGTCATAACAAGCCATTAGCAGGTGAGAGTCTGTCCACACTGCTTCACATGGCAGAGGACCTGACTCCTGAGAGCCTGGCAATCTCGGGGGTCCATCCCTCACTGGCCACTCACCTCTTGGCCTGTCTTCCATCAATGAGCAGGTCTGGAAAGGATGACCCTGTCCAGGTGTGGAGCCCAAGGTGGCCGGAACTGGGGGAAGTTAGGGGATAGTGCTGGAGCTTGGAGCCTGAGTTCCCAGGGGCAAAGCCAGAATGCCGAGGCAGTCCTTCTTTAAGAGTGTTTCCCAGCCCTCACCAGATCATCTGGCGCAGGGGGCTTGTTGGGTGCAGGCTGCGGGCACCACGCCAAATTCTGATTCAGTGTTTCCTGAGGAGGCCCAAGGATTTTCATCTCGACTAAAGTTTGTATTTTGGGCTGTGAACCACTTCCTTTGAGAACAAATTCAGATAGAGACTGTATTCTGTGGTTTGAGCAATGATCTGAAGTCCAACTCGTCTACTTCCGGCTGTGTGACCTAGGGCGAGCTACTTAACCTCTGTTACTTACTTGCTCATGTTCCTCATCTGTCAAGTGGCGTTGAGACAGTGGCTAGGCCTAAGCTACAGTACACAGAAGTGAGGGAAAGTGGGGTACCGGAAGTCCTCCCGTGATTCACTAAGCTATGACCACCACTAGCACAGAGAGCTGTGTCTGTGAGCCTGTCTCCTTACAGAGTTCAAGGGCACCTTACTCAATTCTCTCTTAATCCTCAGAGCAACCCTGTGGAGTGGATGCTAGTCACAGACGAGGAAACCTCAGAGAGGCTAACACTTGCTCAAAGTCACGCAGCCTACGGAGTTTGAATCAAACCCTGGCAGTGGCCTCACCTGCCCTACTGTGGTTGGTAGTCATGACCCCAGCCAGGGCTGGAGAGATGGCTCCGCAGCCGGTAAGGCGCTTGCCTGCAAAACCTAACAACCTGAGTTCTATTTCCCAGTACCCACATAAAGCCAGATGCAAAGTGGCACATGCATCTGGAGTTTGGAGCAGCTAAAATGGTGTGCCCATTTTGATTCTCTCTGCTTGCAAATAAATACATAAAAATGTCTTTAAAAGAATGAGCCCCTGAGCTTCACTGAGTGTGAACTGCTGGATCCAACAAGGCCTTGAAGCTCTAAGAATTGTCTGATTAGCAGGATGTCCAGCCAGCAAGAGGCTCAGTGCTCAATGCACTCAGTACAATGTATACCAAGCTTTTGTCCATACTGGTCACATTTCTAGGGCTCAATGGCCACCTGTGCAGCGGCTCCCACACTGGACACTGCAGTTCTAGAATGTTCTCACCTGCATGGTGCTGTTGGTCAGCCTGGTTCCTGCTCCTTCTGATCCAATGTTTGCCTGTACGTGTGGGTTTGTCAGGTGCTTCCGCTTGTCAGAAGAGAGTGGCGTCAGGCTGGGCGGCTGCACTGAGGGGCAGGCGACTCTATCAGAAGTCATCTCAGCCCTTCTGCACTCCTGGCACCGGCTACAGCCTCACTCAGGGCTGTTGAGGCGATCAGTTCACCCCTTGGTCTTAGCACTGTGCCTGGCGGGTAGTCTTGGAGAGCCTCTTACCACAGTGAAAAGGGTATTTGTCTACCACTGACACTAGGCCTGCCCCAGGGCCTGGGACCAGAGGGGCAGGGGAGGACTGAGGCTGGAGCCCTGGGTCTGTGTTCAGAAGCATTTGGGTCTGTCCACCCCCTACCCCCAAATCCTGGGAGCCTACACATCCAGGTGGTCAGGGGAGTGGCTGGCGCCAGCTAGACCCTCAGTAGGTAATTGCTGGCTGCACAGCTGACTTAATTTCTGTGAGTGCTGGAGTCACAGCACACGATCTCTGCTGGCTGTGTCACCAGACAACAGCAGCTCAGTCACTCTGAGCCTCTCGGAGCTTGCTGAGAGGATGGAGATCATACTGTACCCAGCACATGATCGCCATGGTGAGGAAGAGGATGCTGCCTCTTCCTATCTCAGAACTCATTCCTGGCACTATCCCGGCCTCTGGGGTCCATGGCCAGACCAGCAGTGTGTTTGCAGAGGGTTCTGAGTCACTAATAAAAGTGACCTAGGGCCTACCTGGGCTCTGCTGGCCAGAGTGTCATCTACCCTCAGAGTAGGCAGGGTGGGGGGCAGTGCATCATGAAATCCAGCCTCGCAGAGCCTCCTACCTCCTGGAAGGACACCTCCCAAGTGAGTCCATGGTCCTTCCCTGGTCCTCCTGGCCAGCCGCTGTCCTGGAGCTCAGGGTTCCAGGATGCCCAGTCACCACCCAAGTGTTCATCCAGGACGTATTTCCAGCTAGGGCCTGAGGGGGCCAGTGGAGCCCTTAAGTGACAATCCTCCTCAATCTACCAGACTCACAGATTAAATCTATGGGCAAGAACAGATCCTACCAAACTGTCTCCCTCCACTAACCATTCTGTTTATGCCCCCTGATGTAAGCTCTTGATTGCAGAAGGTACTGGAAGGGTCCATCCCAAAGTCCTGGCCCCACAGCCAGCTAGCATAATAACCCCACCCCAGCTCAGCCAGAACAGGATGTTATGTTCCCACTCAGGTTGAATGTGGCTCCCAGACCTTGCAGGAGTGGGCTGTAGGCAGACACCTCTTGGGGTCCCATGAACTCCAGTGTGCCCTGCCTTCTAGACACATCTAAGCACTCAGCTCCAAGCTGCCACCAGACTTCAACATGTGAACCTGCCACCCCATGTCCCATCAGACCTAACCCAAGCCCTCCTCCTCCGTGGTGGGAGGGCAGGGCACAATGTCAGAAATGAAGGAAAAGGTCACCTAGGTTGGAATTCTAATTTTAGCTGTAAGATGAGAAAAGTGAAGAATTAAGTCAAGTCAGGCCTAGTGGCCGCTATGATCCCAGCACTTGGGAGGTGGAGACAGGATCATGGAGAGTTCAGGGCCCATCTGGACTTCTTAGTGAGTTCAAAATCAACCTGGATTATATGAAACCCTGTCTTAAAACAAGTAAGACAGTATGGAACCCGAGATCTGAGCCAGCTCCCATGTCCCTGTGAGGAGTACCTGCCTTGCACATCCAAGCCATTGGGAGCACGGGGCTGAAGAACACATACCTGGCCCACTGCACATGTGCAGAACCAGAATCTCAGCTGCAATCGTGGGGAGTCTAAGGCGAGGCCAGGGACTGGAGCCCCAGTCTTAAGGAATGCTGCCATTGCTGAGTGGAACAGCTGGGCAGTGGCCAGACCTTGATTTGTGGATGGAGACACAAGGTTCTCAGTGCCTGTAAGGGAACCTTGGCTCCTGGTAGAAAACTTTTTGGCCACAGTGGGGTCTCAAGTTAAGGCCTGGTGTCAGGTGACTGATTTGGGTCTGGCCTTGTCAGCTTTGCCCCCTGCTGACTGTGTGACACTGGGTTCCACTGGGATCCTTACTTAGATGAAGGCTGGAAGTGAGGCACTCATTTTCTGGGGTGGAGTTGGAGAATCCCGCATGATGCGGGCCACTCAGACTCCCTGGGGCTGTAGGTGTGATCTCTTCCTTCATCACTGTTTTCATCAGAAAAGGGAGAGGAGGGCATGATGTGAGCTCTACTGTTGAAACCTAAGCATCCCAGTCGTCCTATGTATGGACCAAGCTCTTCCATCTCTTCTTGATCTTCCCATCCTTTCCATCCTCATGAGATCCCTCCCCTGAGAAGCCACCTCTGCTCACAATGAGGTCAGCAGCTACCTGCTGCTCTGTGGCATTTTGAATGTATGTCTCCCATAGACTCAGGTGCTTTTATTTATTTTATTTATTTATTTATTTATTTATTTATTTATTTATTTATTTATTTATTTGAGGTAGGGTCTCACTCTAGCCCAGGATGACCTAGAATTCACTATGTAGTCTCAGGGTAGCCTTGAACTCACAGCGATCCTCCTATCTCTGCCTCATGAGTGCTGAGACTAACTAAAGGCCTGTGTCACCATGCCCGGATAGACACAGGTGCTTTATTAAAGCTTGTGACTTGGTATTCCAGCCAAAAGGTGTGCTGAGTCTGAGCCCTGGTGCAGTTCCCTGCTGTGGTGCTGGCTGTTGGGTGGCACCTGCTTGGATTTATAAATAGGAGGTAGCTTCTTCTGCCATTGATGGAACTTACCTCTGAATTTGTAAGCTGCTATAAATCCCTTCTTCCCATAAATTGTGTCTGGATTGGATGTTCATCCCAGCAACATGGATCTGACATTTCTGAATGCCCACCATGGCCACTTTGGGCAGAAGATGCCCAGTGTTGTTGTTTAGAGTGAATGACATTTCAGCTGCAGTCCAGGAGCTGCACCATGGGCTGAGCAGCTTGGGAGTACGTTAGGTTCCAGTTAAGGGTTCATAACTCAGTCTCCTTACTGTAACACTCTCCAGATCTGCATGCAGCTCAGTACCAAGAGCACAACCACTGAAGGTCGGAACTGAGCTGGACCCAGCTTTATCCCCTGGGGGCTCTAGATGTCATCAAATTTCCTTGAACTCCATTCACCCATTCTGTAAACTGGGACTGCAAATATTACCAGGTCTCCCATGAGACTTAGAAATTAAATGCCACCTTACGGGCTAGGGCAATGGCTTAGCCAGTCAGTGCTTGCTGTACAAACACGAGGGCCTGAGTTCATCAGCAGCACCCATGGAAAAGGTCAGGTGTGGCCACATATGCCTGTAACCCCAGTTCTGGGGGTGTGGAGTGTACAGAAATAGAAAAATAATTGGAGCTTGCTGGTTAGCCAGTCTAACCCAAGAATGGCAAATTCCAGAATTAGTGACTTTCTCAAGGAGATTAAGAAAGTGGTAGAGGACAGCCAACATCTCCCCCGAGCATGTGCGGACATCTGCATACACATATGCATACACCACCTACAGTCCACACACATGCGCGCACAGACACAACCACAGGAAATTAAATGTGACTCTTTACTGCTGCTCCACCCTGAAATGGCAGCATTTCCCAGGACTGCTCCCCAGACAGGCAGCAGACATATTCTATCATCAGAAGTCAGGGCGGCTGGAAGTGCTTGCTTGAAAAGCCTGATGGCCTGGGTTCAACTCCCCAGTATGCACAGAAAATCAGATGCACAAAGTGGTGGCTGCATCTGGGGTTTGTTTGCAGTGACAGGAAGCCCTGGTGCACAAATTCTCATTCTCTCTCTGCTTGCAAATACACAAATATATATACTGAAATAAAAAGCTATCAGAAGCCATTGTCTGTACCCAAGGTCTGCAGCCTTGAACGAGGCCTGGGCAGAGAGCTGTATTAAGATGCAGGCGCCTTGGATTACCATGGAGATCGCCTAACCCAATCCATGAAGGAGGCTCAGTAACCATTTATTGAGTTAAAAGACAAGAAGAATCTAATTTTAGTCCTAAAAGGAGCAAGTTAAAAGGCAACATGCATAATGGGTTCTCACTAGACAGCAGAACGACTGCTGTTTTTGCAACATGTACTGGCAACTGCTTTCTTTTAACGAAAAAGCCAGTTACTGTCACTTTCTACCTGTCCCTGTGGAGCAGTGGGGACAAGGAGAGTCCACACTGAATGCTGGAAGGTGATGCCACAGTGCCTGGTGGGAGGGATGGAGGAGGAGGTGCTGCTGGACCTGGGTGTGGAGAAGCAGCGGGAGGTGATATCCAAACCTATCCCCAGCTGGCTTCCTAGTGCACCAGGATACCAGAAGCCCTGGCTCGGACCCAGTGGCAGGACCTCAGATGGAAAGCAGAGCTATGGCAGCATGTCCTACCACAGAACAACAGTGAGAGCAGTATGAGCCGAGGCTGGGTAACTGTGGTGACCTCCACTGTGGTGACCACCTCTGCATACTGTGGCTCGTGTGAATGGAGCACCTCTGGTCATCAGCAGAGTGGGGTGAGGATACCAGAATGGGGCCCATCACCCATTGGCTCCCACCTTGCAAAGCATGACCAGTCCTCTCATGGCCAGTGACCTCTACACTGTGGGCCAGGGCCGAGGCCTCAGGAACACCTGCTGCAGGGGCAGCCGAAATATAATCGCTGTTGCCTAGAGATTGGAAATGCATTTTTCACCTTGTCAGGAAGCTGAGGCAAAAGCAATTTACAAATGGTCAGCCAGAGGCAAGGTGTAGCCAGAAGTGTTTGGCAGGTCGTTAAACACGTGGACCAGGGCTTAAGACAGGCACACAATTGCACATCGGGTGCTTACTCCCCCAGAGCATGTGTGGGCTGCGAACCCTGGGCCTGGCGAAGGGTCTCCTAAGGACACTATATCTGGGGACTGCACCCTGGGAATCTTGGTTTGGGAATTATTATGGTTTGAACCCGGTATGTCCCCACCATAACTCATATAGAAGCTCAATTCCTTAGTACAAGTATTGGGATATTGGGGGGCTGCTGCCTTTCTCACGTGGCTTGCTAGAGAAGGGAGGCCACCATGCTGGGCAACAGTAAGTCTTCTTATCCATCACACTACTCCATTTATTTAGGTCTATAAAGTTTTGGTTTGCAAACTGCATATTTTCCTGCCAAGGGTATAACGTATTCTTCCCCAACAATTTGGTCTTCTGCATGATCTTCACATTACAAAGGGAAATGTGTTAAAATGCCCATCATATTGGTACATTAATCTAATTCCTTGTACTTGTGTTCAATTTTTCTTTATATATCTTGAGGTATAATACTAAACATTTCGGTGATTATGAAGTTTCTAATTATATTTTTCTGGCTATAACTAGAAATTTGGGGAGGAGAGCTTAATATGAATGTGGAGAAACAGATTCAAAACAAGAACATAACCAAAGACACATAACTACTTAAGCTGAGACAAACCTTTGCTATCAGATTCTATGCATGATATTCTTCCTACTATGTTTATTTGAAATTCAAAAGTTTGGAATGTTGAATTACTGAGAAAAGGCTGCACTGAGTCTGAAATACAACACAAGCACACAGATGATTCTAGTAGGCACAGGGAGAATAAGTTAGAAGGCAGGGTGACTGACCAGCACCCGAACACATGGCAAGGCAAACCCCAAGATGGAAACTGTGAGGTGATTCAAATGCAGAGATAAACTCACCAAGTCATGCTGTATGTGGAAACTAAAGAGTACTAGACCACCAACAAGCACAGGTTAGAAACAAGAGAGGGTGGTGAGAACAGAGCAGGGAAGGGCACTTCTGCAACAGCAAGAACCAGGCTTGACAGCCCATGCCTGTGGCAGGACTGGGAGAGCCTGGGCTACACAGTGAGGCACCCTGTCAAGAGAAGAGAGAGGTGAGGGAGGGAAGAGAGATGAGAAAACAAAGAGAATAGAAACTATAAAAATTGTAGAGTAAGGCCAAGTAACTGGGACTATTACTAATGAACAGAAAGCACGTGGCATCATTCATGCAAACAATGCCCAAGCCAGAGTGTTGCTTAAAGTTCTAAAAAAGAACTGCGTGAAAATTAAAAAACAAACCCTAAATTTAAATGTATGTATGCATTAAAAACACCAGCACAGAGGTCACGCAGACACTACAGGGACAATCAGTGGTGACAAACCCATCCGAGTATGACTTCTATTAGGAGGCATTAGAAGTTGCAGCAAGCAAAAATGAAACATTTGTGTGAGAACACAGAGCTAGGAATGAAGATTTATAATAAAACAAGTTCAAGGATATTTATACAAGATTTATTTCTATTAACCACACTGTTCTAGAGTGAGAGAACACACCCTAAATACAAAGGAGTGATTCAAATTTCAACAAGGGTTTAAGGAAAGAGCCAGCCCACATCCATGGCTGTGTCCCAGGTCAGTAGGTGTTTCCCTGGATTAATGAGTGAGATGGACAGGACACTGGGCCAGTTTCCCAGCCCCCTGACAAACAAGCACCCCAGATACCAGACTCCATCGCTCCACCCTTGCTCCAGCTGCCTGGAAGTGATCAAATCATAGGCTAGCATTACTGGTTCTAGCCATAGCTCCCCACAAGTTCACATTTAGACAAATGATCAATTGCTGAGCTGTAACATTAACAAATAATATGTAAAAAGAGCCAAGGAAACTGCCACCTGTTAAACGTGTGGAGAAGAACCAGTTCTACTGAGCTTAGTCCAAATGACATGTGAGCATTGATGAAACACAACTCCACCCCAGACCACACAAATTTTCCCGAGTTGTGACCCATGAGCATTTTCTGAAAAAATGGAGTCTAGCCTGAAATGCAGACAACCCAACCAGCAGGGGAGTCCTGAAGCATCATCTCCGAGTAGCACACAATCAACGCTGGATGTACCCATGTCACTTGGGTCTGGAAGGAGATTCCAAGTAGGGGCTCGGCCAGTGAGCAATCAGGAGGGTGACGTGGGGCGAGGCAGGAGAGGAATCATTTCTTTTGGGAAAGAGCAGGGCTCCTTTCACATATTCAGGGAGCCAGAAACAGTAATGGAAGTAAAAGGAGAACCACTTCCCATGAACTCCTATGATGTCCATTTTAATTTCTGATAAAAATGAACTTCATTTTACATATTCTTATTGAAAACAGTAACCACAATCAAAAAGGTCCTCTAAACTTCTAATAGGTGTCAAGGGATTCACATTTTGACTTTGAGTTTTGATATCCCCTTAAGAGGTCTCTACATTTGGATAAAAGTGAACATAATATTCCAAGCTAAAAGGTCAGGAACACGTTATAAAAAACCAACTTGAAACATTTTAACAACAGCTGCATAGCTAATACACCTGTACATTTTTAAATATCTCAGATTAGTGTATATTCATAAAACAATGCTTAGTTTAATAACAGCTGCTTAATAAACAATTGAGGTTTTAGCTCAAGGTCAATGCCTCTTGCATAATAACCATGAAAATAATTAACTACGTAAGAGGGGATAAACAAGACAACAAAATCTGGAACGTTATTTACTCTGGTGACAGGGAGATTCGACAGGTTCTTACCTACCCCTCTCAAGTTATTCTTCTGTGCTGAAAACCTTCAAATCCCTTTAGTCAGAACAGAATGTCGCGAGGTGACCCATGTGCAAACTCTTCCTGAGGAATTTTTTGGTGTGCAAATTTGCAGCTCAACAAAAAGTGTGGCAGACAGAAGGGGAGTGGCAACTGGTCAGGTATGATCACTGAGGATGTGTGTGCAGTGTTTGTGGGGTACCCAATCCTCTGTAATCTCACCCACATACAAATTAACTTCATCCTAGCAAAGGGGCAGTAACTGCTGAAGGGACCAGAAAAAGCAACTTTCCCACAAAATTAAATTATGCCACCTCCTGCAACCAGGTAAGTGTTCCGTCTCACTATTCCTACCTAGGAACCATTAGGTGCCAGGTTTTGCTTTCTGTCCCACAGAAAACCAAGTAGTAATAACAGTGGCCAGGAGGGGATGTGGCGGTGAGGAGGCTGTGAGAGCTGCAGCCGGCTGCTGAAGCTCAGGGAAGACTTCTAATGCACGAGCCACCTCTCCAAGCAATCAGAATGTATTTACTTTGCTGTGCCATTCTTTTGAGATGACTGCCCTGGCATTAAAAGCCTACTTTTAGGCACATACTAGCGGGTTTAGCCAAATTTTCAGCTGTGTGTGCTCACAGAACAAAGATGTGGGTTTTTCAATGATCTAATACAAAACCATCCTCAGCTGTGGTGGAAAGGCTGTACCCTGCACTGGCAAGAACACAAGCAGTATGAGAAGGAAATACTTTTTGGCAATACAAAATGGGCAGGGGGCAAATTTTACTTCCTCACACTTGCAAACTCACAATTCTGTTAAGAATTTCAATTACAAGCAAGGCCAAATTCACCTTCAGTAAGTTTTCCAAACTGCATGTATCCCAAGGGACCAAGATGCTCAACCACCAGGACACACACTGGGAGGCCAAACACACCTAGCTGTATGTCTTCTTTCCAGTAATGGCTGGTGGTGCCCAGCCTGATCTCTTAACTGCCTGTGGTCACTGTGCAAAAACTTGAAACTAGACTTTGCAGACTTTCCTTTGTCTAATGATTGCTAATATAAAAAGAATACAAAATATTTCCCCATTAGCTTAATAATGTGGAAACATCCAGAGATTTTAGTGCCAGTTTGTTTTGCAGGAAAAAAAAAAGCTATTTCTCAGGGGGGAAAATATCGAGTATATTAACTGATCTATGATTAAAGAAATGTTCCAATTTTATCCCATTCAGAAATATTAAAGCCACCAAGGCAAAAATTCAATTCCAAATGTTACTTAAGTCTGCACCAAGCCTTTAAGTAAAATTTGAGCTTCATGATAAGATGGACCTCTTACTTGATCCCACAGCAAATCAACTGCACAGCACCCTGTATGTCTTTACAGTAACTCAGGGTTCATCAATATAACCCAAGATGCTCAGGGTGAAGTCTGATTGATAAGGACTGAAAGAACAAGTCTGACCAGCTTTATTTCCCTCCTGGGTCAAGTAGGGCTACCAGGTGACTTTTTACGTGGCTCCCAGCACCATGCTACATATATTTGTCTTTACCTTTCAAAACAAACAAACAAAAAAAGCTAGACTTTATAGACTTTGATGAAGAACTAAATAGCCCTGTGGGTGTGGTGGAACAGAGCTGGAAGGGAGCCTTCAAACACCAACAGGACTTCCACTCTGTGGCACTCACACATCCAACACCAAGTTTACAAGCTGCAGGGCAGACTCCAGCTTTTCAAAGCATTCACTATCCCCATTCAAACCACATGGGTCAGGAACTGTCCCGCCATGGGCTATATTTGGTTTTAACAACTATACTGCTCCTCAGTATCACAGCAGGGTTGCCCATCACCAAACGAGGGTCACACCCACACTGCAGAGGCTGGTGAACGAACTCAGGGGAGGCAATGGCAGGAATGGAAATGCTCCGTGAGAGCTGGTCCCCACATCAACAAAATCTGTCTGGTGTGTGGTTCTATTTTCCCACTTAGTCAGATCCTGCTACAAAGCCATACCAGACACCCTGGTGTGCTGGCGTGGGATGTCAACCTCTCACAGAAGCATGGTGAATTTGACAACACATCACAGTTGCAAAGTGCACAAAGCTCAAGGCACAGATAGAACAAAGTTACAGACCGGGAGGAGGGAGTTAGCACTTTCCTTCACAAGATTTTCTCATGCTCAACAAAGGCCCTGTCTTACTGTAAAGCAGGTTGTTTGGGTCATAGGTGAAAAATACTGTAATGTGCTCGATTTTGAAGCAAGAGATATCTTGACATGTGAAACCAAAACGCTGAGGTGCCAAGTCCACAAATGAAGAAAACAAGTGCTAACAAGGGGGAGAAAAGATTCTTCTTTCTTGTATTTTGGGAGGCAGCGGCTGATTCTGGTTCTTGGATCTCACAAGGCAACGGGCACTTTCCGTATAGAACCTGTAGATGAACTCATTAACAGATTGTCCCAGTTCAAAATCACCCCAAGTCTAGCAGCAACTGTTTTTGTTTTTGTTAGTTTTTGTTTTTAAAATTACAAACCAAAGTAAGAAGTCCGGCATTTTCTCAAAGAACAGCCTTGTGACAGCTCCTGAGTGGTGCAGGCCCCGCTGTGCCCTGAACAGTTTCTGCAGCTCCAGTGTGTCCTCTCGGGGGGAGGAAATACATTCAGCAGTCACTATCTGTACCCCCTGGAACTTGCGCATGCGGATGAGTTGTCTGCAAAAAGGCCAGAGGAGGAAAGAGCATGAGGACGACAGCATGGGCGAGTGGCAGTCACCCGTTTACTCAGCATCTACACTCACTCCTCTCCCAAGCCCTCAGAAGGAGTGCTTATTGAATAAGGCTCAAAAAATCATTAGTTCTAAGTGAAGCCAAAAGAGTTCCCGACCATCAGAAACTGACCGTGGGGGTACCTCATTCTTATAAGGACTAAAAAAATCTGGGAGCCTCTTGGCCTATCGCCAACTGGCGTGTAGTGCTGCCAGCTCAGCTCGCAGTTAGGCCGACTCCATGCCCGCAGGGCCACCTAGACCACCATGGACATCCACTCTCTCCATGCCCACTGCAGGTAACCACCTGACATCCCAGACCGCCAAAGGGGGAAGAGCATTACTTACTATAAACCAGCTCATCCCCAGCTCTCTTTCGGGACTGGTCGCCTCTAGAAATAAGAAAAGAGGAGGCAGTCAACAGAATGGTTGACCTTTTCACACACAAAAGAACAGGAACAAACTGACATAACTGACAGTGGAATACAGCAGATACTTTAGTTCCACAAAAAGCAATTCTAGAATAGGCATTATTCGTAAGTGGAGTCATTTGTAGCCTGAGTATTCTCAGCTAGAAGGTATAGTCTTTTTAAATATAGTAAGTAAATGAAGGATCATGTGTAAGAATGGCTTATACTGCATTCTGGAAACAGGCTCAGACCAAAGTATGTCTTTGAAGACAAACACGAATTCTGCTCTCACCATCCCCAGTAACTACTCCAAGCCAAAACTATGACGGGCCTTTGGCACCTCTCAGAACCTTAATGAACACTAGGTCCCTATTTAAAGTAAAATAGTGGTTCTGAATAAACCCTGTTGTAGTTACCTTCACATTGCTGGCAAAACACCTGACCAAAAGTAGCTCATGGGAGAAAAGAATTTATTTTGGCTTATAGCATCTAGAGGAAGCTCCAATATGGCAGGGAAAACATGGCATGAGCAAAGGCTGGACATCACCTCTGCCTCAGCAGGTGGAAAACAGCAACAGGAGAGCAAGGGAGAGCTGGCTGTAACACCCGTCAACCCACCTCCAGCTACACACCTCGCAAGGTTCCACCTCCCAGTTGGGGACCTAGCATTTAGAACACATGAGTTTATGGGGGACATCTGATTCAAACCACCACAGGACCTAAATTTATAACCACAAACCCAATTTTTGTTTTTCCAGCTTCTCAGACACTAGTGCATACTGCAATGGTGGGTGGTGAGCAGTGGCCAGCACGTGTACACCAAGAATGTCACCTCATTCCCTAAGTCTACAGAGCAATACACCCTCCACCAAACCAGACCCGTTGCTAGATTTAAAAGCCCAAATTCAGAGGCAATACCTCTACAGTGTTCTATTTTATTCCAGAACTCTAGGTTACCATCTCTCAGAAAGAACATTTGATTTGCTTTGGAGCTATGAGAATCTGGATGAGGATGTCCCAGCGGAAAGCCTGCATTCTGTAAGTCCAGGAGTAAGTTCATCATCCAGTGTCATTTTTCTGTCACCAAACTACTGTCCCCCTCCTCAAGTCAGGTTACTCAGAAGAGAAAAAGAATATGTTGCTTACAGCTTGTGTACAACCCTAACTTTATCCATGTACCTGAAGATTAAGCTTCACAAATACAGAGGAGGCTGTATTTGATGCACTCATGTATTACTAAAAAAGCATTCCAAAGGCTTTCTCTGCACCATTTATGGTCACCTCATAAGTGGGTCATCTTAAATGAAAAGGAAACTTACAACACTGACCAGAAATCCCGGGTTTGGTTAGGCACAGCCAGCAAATAGCCAGGAAAAGTATTATTAAATAGCCTATGCTATTTTGTTCTTTTTACATCAGCGCATATCATTTCTTAAAAATCCTAGGCAGATAATGACCAAACACAGCACTAATTGTGATGGGACAGCACATGGAAGAGTTGTGACAAAAGCAGAAGCAGGCTTCCCACAGAAGCTAGGCACAATGGTCCTTTCTGTCAGGTCAGTTGAGTGAGCCAGCTTTGGCAGGGCACATTCTGCAAAGTACCTGTTATAAAAATTTATGAGGCAGAGTTTAATCCTCATAACAAATTTGTACAAGACGTTAATTACAAAAATGGCCCAACTGAGCTGGAGAGATGGTTCAGTGGTTAAGGCACATGCCCCTAGTTAGATCCCCCAGTTCCCATATAAAGCCAGATGCACAAAGCTGTGCATGTATCTGGAGTTTGTTTGCGGTGACTAAAATGCCCTGATGTGCCCATTCTCTCGTCTCTCTTCTATCTATCTCTGCTTGCAAATAAATAAAAAATATTTTTCAAAGAATGGCCCAATTAAGTTTCTAAAATAAAACATTTTATCATCTTTTGGAATACTGTCCAATGTTTAATCTTTGCCATAGCTGTATCAAAGAATTCTACTGTGAGAAACAAAAATTCCAATTTTTACAAAAAGTTAAAGACAATGACCCAACATACTTAACCTGGCTAAACAGTGCCACATTAGCCTTTTGGTGCAAAGGTGATGTTACCTGATGGTGTTACTCATCACACCCCGAGCAAATATGATGCTCAGGAGGCCCACACCCCAAACTAGGATTGGAAATGTCCCTGGATGTTTTACTAGTTCCATACCCTCATTTGGAAGGTGCACTCAAGGCGTACAGGGATGTCCACAAGAGCGATATTCCTTTACTACCTCACAGAAAGACAAATGTTCTCAAGGATGACTGTTTTAAGGGTATTAAGAAATTCATCTCTATGGCTAAGTGGTTAAAGGTACTTGCTTGCAAAGCCTGATGGCCTGGGTTCAATTCCCCAGTATCCATGTAAGCCAGATGTACAAAGTGGCACATGCATCTGGAGTTCGCCAGCAGTGGCAAGAGGCCCTGGTGTGTCCATTGCCCCCCCTCCCCACTTTCAAGTAAATAAGCGAAGTTTTTTTTTTAGGTTTCGTAAAGTTAAAAAAGTTCATCTCTAAAATTAAACGCCAACACTCAAAATGAGTTAAAAGCACCAAAAGAAATAAAAATTATGAACCTCAAAAAATTATACCCAGATTATTTTGCACTAATTAAAAATATCTAAGGAAAAACTTTCAATTATAATTACAACTACAATAAGCCACAAAAACCTTAAAACCCAACTCAATTATATACAACCACTTCTGCATGACTTAAAACAAAAAGCACCATAAGCAAACCCCAAGTCACACCTAGCAGCATTTTGGACTAAAGGCTTATTTCTTCATACTACAAACAGCTTCTAAAAGGCAAGGGATAAAACAAGACCACCGGAAAATCGAGCAAATCACATAAGCAAGCAGACTGCAAACACGAACACATGCTACATGGGTCAGCTCTACTATAAGAGAAGAACAGACCACACTAACCTAGGCGGCTGCTCAGACTTTCCCATAAGTGCTGCTGCTCCGGGGCACACAGTACAAACAAGGCCAGGAGAACAGCCATGTTCCAACCTTGCTGGGAAGGACAAGGCGGCAGTATGAATCAACTTTACAACTGTGTTTATCTGACCCAGTTGCCCCACTTCTGTGGATTCTAGCTGTACATACCACAAACACAAAATAATGAAGGCTTACGCTCTTCACTGCAGCATTTGTCTATAATTCGAAGACTAGAAATAATGACCAAGTACTGAGGACTTATAGTATATTTAATACAGCCACACGATGGGATATGTGAAAATGGAATAAAAGAAAGGGCATGTTTTGTTTGCTTGTACATGTCTAGTAGGAAAAACACTGAAGGGGCTGTGAGATGGCTCAGCAGCTAAAGGCACTTATTGCAAGCCTTTTCAGCCCATGTTTGAACTCCAGTATCCACAAAGCCAAAAGCATAAAGTAGTGCAAGCGTCTGAAGTTCAGCAAAGGTCCCTTTGTGCCCAAATTCTATTTTTGTCTCTCCCCCCCTCCCAAATAAATAAAAATATTGTTCAAAACCCACTGGGAACGAATTACAAAGATTAACAATACTGGTCATTTATTGTATATATATATATTTTTTATGTCATTAAAATAGTATTAAATGGCTTTATTCTTTGTTTGAAAATATATTCCTGCACAAAATACTACAATGAGTATCAGGAAATGTCTAATCTCTCATCATCAAAGAGACAAACCAGCTATTTACATTCCAGCACTTCACTGGCCCTGTCTTCCTCCAGCCACAAGAAGGTTGGGCCAGTCTACGAGGCCTGACCACACACAGCTCCTCCGTCTTTTCCAGTACACACAGCCACAGAGGGAAGCAATGAACAGTGAACAGTGAACAATGAAGGAAGCAATGAACAGTGAACAGTGAGCAATGAACAGTGGACTTCACAGCAGCCCCACTACCTTGTACATATATACAGACGCCAAGACCAAAGAGGCAATAATTACCAATCTGTTAATTTTGAAAAACAAACAAAATGTTCCCTTTATTTCCTATCTTGCTGAGTGACAGTCCATGTGGTACTAGTGTTGAAGGCACACACAATGCACGATTGAGGGGGGTCATGGAGTGTTGTAGAATAGTTCCAGAGAGCCCATGGGGCCAAGCAATGGGGGGGCAGGGCCAGAGTTCCTACAGGCCTGTCCTAGAAGCCACTGGATCAAGTTATGAAGGTACTGTAAAGTTGCAATTAGAGACTCCATTATGTTGGAGATGCCAGAACCATGTGATGTGTGCTGAGTAAATTGCAAGCAGGAAATACAGCTAGCTCCCCAAGTATTGTAAAAAGCTTCACATTGCTGGGATGAACATCCAAACCAGACAGTTTATAGGAGAAATGAGATTTATTTCAGTTTACAGATCCAAAGGGAAGTCCCATCTACAGTGAAAGAAGCTGGCTCCCTTTCACAGACTCAAGCAGAGAAAAAAAAATCCATCAGCCAGCCAGCCAATACTAAAAGCAGCAAACACAAAAAAACCTGTAGCAAACAGGACCCCCCCCCCTGCCCCCCAGAGCTTAGACTGCTCTCTTACACCTTTGGGCTGGAATTCAGATCCACCCCCAAACACACCTTTGGGCTAGATCCCACAATCTGCCCCCAATAACACTTCCAGCCAGGCAGCTAGACACCCAAGTCACAAACTTTAATAAAACACCTGAGTAAATGGGGGGATACAGTCAAACTACCACACGGAGAGAGGCTACAGACAGTAGCCTGGAAGAGTAGAAGCCCATTGGAGCCCTGATGATTCCACCATGAGCCCGATATGGAGCTTCGAGATGAGCACTGCCCTGCTGGACATAGGCATTGCTTGGAACATTCCCTGCCCCTCTTCTTTCCTTTTGTATTAAAACTATTTACTCAGCAAAAATGCATGCTGGAAATATGCAACTCATTTTTTGATGTTATAGCAGCTCACAGTTCAAGAGTCTGCCTGAATCTCAGGGGAGAGCCTGCACTTAAAACTTTTAAACCGGGTTGGAAATGTCAAGGGGACTTTTGAAGTTGGACTGAATGCATTTTGAATAAGATGGCCATGAATCTATACAGACAAGTGGTGGAAAGTTATGACTTAAAATTTATATGTTTCGGTGTTAAGTTGCTAAGGAGTGGACTAGTGATAGTTTATACTGGTTGTCAACTTGACAGGAACTACAATCACCTAGGAAATGAGCCTTTGGGCACGCCTATGAGGGGTTACCTAGAGTAGGTTAAACTGGAATGAGAAAACCCACCAACTTGGGCAGCTCCATGGGCAGGGGCCCTGGTCTGAATAAAACGGAGAGATGCTACAAGCCAAGCAAGGCATTCACTGCTACCTGCTCCCTAATTGTGGGCACAGTGACCACCTGATTCAGGTTCCTGCTGCTATGTCTTCCCATCATAATGATAAACTGAAATAAACCCTCCCTTTCTTAAGTTGCTTCTGGTGAGGTGCTTGGTCACAGTAACAAGAAAGTAACTAATGGGCTGGAGAGATGGCTCAGAGGTTGAAGGCATTTGCTTGCAGAATCTAACAGCTTGGTTTCAATTCCCTAGTACCAAGGTAACAGCAGATGCACAAAGTGGAGCATGCATCTGGAGCTCATTTGCAGTGGCAAGAGATCCTTTTTCTCTCTTTTTCACTTCTTACAAATATGTATTTTTTAAAGTAAGTAATGCAATAGCCCATAGATCTTCTTCACAATTTTTTTTTGTTTTTCCAAGGTAAGGTCTCAATCTAGCCCAGGCAGACCAGCAGCAAGACATCATTCCGTCTTCAAAATGCATGTGGATATAAGCAGCTTCTACCTAAGCAGAAACCAGTGCCAAATACCCTCCCTTCAGTAGTGACCTGGCTCTTGGACAGCAATTTCTCCTCTGAAGACCCTCCATACATGTCCCATGCCATGCCAGAGCCCCAATGGAATGTCCTGTCCCTGAAGGAAAATGCTACTTGCTACTTGCCTGGTGAATCCATTCTGTATGAGCTCTCTCTGAAGCTTCTGGTCTTGAGCGGCATACTGGGAAAGTTCTGATTCCATTGCTGGAGGGAGGATGTTTGGAATAAACTTAGAAAACAAGGTTGGAGCCATATGAACCCATTCTGTAAGATGGGAAAAACAGAAGCATTAAGGAAATAATATAGGTAAGTTAAATAGAGCAAATTTTCTTTTGTATAAAGAACAAAAATATACATTAAACCACATTCAAAACAATTCACATACTCAAAAAGTTCCAAGACAGCCCTATTTCAATAGACATTAAAAGTAGTTAGACTTTTTTTTTTTTTTTTTTTTTTTTGGTTTTTCGAGGTAGGGTCTCGCTCTAGTCCACGCTGACCTGGAATTCACTATGTCGTCTCAGGGTGGCCTTGAACTCACAGCAATCCTCTTACCTCTGCCTCCCAAGTGCTGGGATTAAAGGCGGGTACTACCACGCCTGACTTTAGACTTTTATTTCTTAAAAAAAAAAAAACCAAAGAAATCATTTTAAAAGGATCTTATCAAAACCTGTACATATGGAGGAAGCACAAATGAGACTAATGAACTCTGAGTGGGAAGTGCTTAGAGTGAAGGGCTCTATGAGCCGTAAACACAACAGACACTGGCCCCAAGAGAGAACACTGCAAGACTTCATAAGTAGACATAAAAAGGAGGCAATTCAAAAAGGGGTGAGGGTGGGGGAAGATTGAAAATTTAACAAGTAGGTTGGAGATAACTTGTTAGTCCTTTGGAAATAAAAATCCTTTTGACTCATGTTCAATTACAACAAATTGTGTGTGTGTGTGTGTGTGTGTGTGTGTGTGTGTGTGTGTGTGTGTGTGTGTGAGAGAGAGAGACAGTAAAAGAGACCTGTGATTATCAAGAAAAAGATCAAGGATAAATCTGTTTTTAAACAACAAGGCAAACAAAAGTCAAAGGAAATATTTCCACCAAACGTAACAAATATGACTTTTTTTTTTGTACTCAAATGCTTATACAAATCAGTAAGGCTACACAAGTGAGGGCTGAAGAGATGGCTTAGCCGTTAAGGCGTTTGCCTGCAATGCAGAAGGACCTAAGTTCAATTCCCCAGTGCCCATGTAAAGCCAAATGCACAAGAGAGCTCATGTGCCTGGAGTTCATTTGCAGTGGCTGGAGACCCTGTCATGCCCATTCTCTGTGTCTCTCTCTGTCTGCCTCTCTCTCTCTCAAATAAATAAATAAAATAAACAGTTGTTCCTACACAAGTGAATCAAAGATAGGAATGGATGATTCAAAAGAAAAAACATGGGCTGGAGAGATGGCTTAGCAGTTAAAGACACTTGCTTGGGCAGCTTGCCAGCCTGGGTTTGATTCCCCATCTGCCCATGTAAAGCCAGATGCAAAAAGTAGCACAAGAGCCAGGCCACATGTGCCAACTGGGGCAACAGTGGCATTCTGTTATGGGGGAAACCAACCACTCTCTAACTGGACTTGAGGCCTGCTCCATGGGAGGGAATACATGCCTGGTACTGAAGACCTAGCTAAAAGCCTATGGCGGGCAAGGTCATGGGCCTTAGGGGATGTGATGGTTAGGTTTTGTTGTCAACTTGATCTTTTTAATTATCTTGGGTGGGTCTCTGAGGATGCTTACAGGAAAGCCGCCTCTCAGTAGGGGGTAGGATATAAAGAAGTTCAAAGAAGCTGGAAGTAACCATCCTTTCCTGTGTGGGCCATGCAGGAAGGAAATTCCAGAGACGCAGGAAGCCATTAAGTCTGGGATAGGGTTCCAAGACCCCACCCTAAGCCTATATAAAGGAGAAAAAAATTCTCTGGCTCTCCTGCCTGTTTGCTGTTTTGTGTGTGTGGTGTAGGTGATTTTTTTTTTTCTCTCTGCTTGGACCTGTGAAAGAGGGCCAGCCTCTTTCACTATTACGGAACTTCCTCTCAATCTATAGTTTCAATGAATACTTCCCTACCCTAAACTGTGCCTGGTTTGAAGATTCATCCCAGCAGCATGTGGCTGGCTGACTGCAATAGGGGAGTGACACCTGCTGTTTGGCTAATTTATTCTAATGTGTATTTTCATGTATTAATGCTACTCTCACTTTTGACTAGAGAAACTTCTCTTTCCAGATGGTATTGACCACTGGGATGACTCAAAAAGGCGCCAGAGTTGTGAGAAGTGACAGTGCAGTGTTCAGCACTAGGACATCTCTATCACACCTTTCAAGGCTCAATGTCCATTGTGGGAGAGGTGGCAGAAAGAATGTAAGAGCCAAAGGAAGAGTAGGGCTGCTTACAATACAATCTTCCAGACACAAAATGCCCTTGATATTGATGACTTCATAGTGACTGACACTTCCTACAAACACTTTCATAATAGGAGGAAATGATGATGACATTGGAACAAAATAGAGACTAATTGAGAGGGGGAAGGGACATGATGGGAGGGTGGACTTGAGAGGGGGAAGGTGGGGGTGGAGAGGGAATTATCATGGTTTATGGTCTATAATTATGGAAGGTGTCAATAAAAAGTTTTTTTTTAAAAGTGGTTCAAGAATTTGGTGTCATTTGCTATGGCAAGAGACCCTGGTGTGCTCATACACACGTGTGCAACTAAAAAAATGTATGTGTTATATATACAAATATGTATTTTAAAAAAGAAAAAGTAAACAATCAAGTATGTTTAATATTTAAAGCATTAAAGTTAGAAACACCCTTCCCCATATTCTGTGCATATTAAACATAAATAGTGCTGAGATGATACAAAAATCCTCCCCTTCCTTATCAGTGGTCCTCCATCCTCTGTGAACACTTATCCCTTTCTCTTTTCTCTTCCCTTTCTCCCTTACATGTGTATACATATGTGCATGCATACATGTGGAGGCCAGGGGCTGTGTCAGGTGTCTTCCTTGATCACCTGACACTGTGTTGAGACAGGGTCTCTCCCTTGAACCCAGAGCTTGCCAATTCAGCTAGTCTAGCTAGCCAGTGGATCCTGATATCTATCTCCCACACACCAGCCCAACATTTCATGAGTGCTGGAATCCAAACTGGTATCCTCACTTGCTCACCAAGTATTTTACCAACTGAGCCATCTTCCTAGCCCATTAACAACTTTTTCAACTATTTTAATTTAGTTCTTTCAAAATTTCCCTTTGTAAAATATTTTGGATAATTATTTCAAAAGCCTTAAAAATGTCAAAGTTCTTTAAGCCAGTAAACTCACTTTAAAAATTGCAATCTGAGTAAATAAATCTGAAAAGCATAGTTGATGCTGTGAATTGGTGGGCCAGGGCAAGTAAAAGAAAGCAGGAAAAAATGATGTTCAACAGGAGAAGCGCTAAGTGAAAGATGATCAATATGCCAGCACTGGAAACATACCAGGGCCACCCCACCCCCACTCCCGTACAAACCCACAGCAAAACATTCTGGGTAGTGAATGTCAGCCTTAGAAGGAGTAGCTGAAGTGTTCCATTAACCAATCTGTCAAAGGTGCCTGAAGTCAAACCTTTCCACCACACTGTGCAACTTCAGGTAGTCATTAAAATAAAGATGAAGAAACACTGTGTGTGTACTCAATGAAAAAGGGTAAGATGGCTGCAGGGTTTCTACACTGAGCTCCTGAGTAGCAAAAACAATGAATGCTCCAAGTCCTCAGAACCTCTATGGGGGCAGAGGTGGTCTACAGCTGAAAACCTTCTGAGGTGACTCATGTGATCACACAGAGAACCCCTACAATAGAGGAAACTTTTATGTTTAAAATTCTGCTTTTTAAAATATTCTACCCTTAATCTGTCAGGTAGAATAGAACTTCTTTAGTAAAGCAGGAACATAATGGGTGCTGGCAAGACATGTAAATGTCAATGTACCTCTGCAAATGCCTAGGGCAACAAAAGGTTAGTCTGTGATAAAATTCACCTTCTGAAAATGACAATTCTCAAACATAGAATTCTCCTCACAAGGAGTATAAATCCTATTATGAGAGCTCAACCCTGATAAAACAGCATTTAGATAAACACTTATCTACATTTTTTCCTGCCCTTAGAATGATTAGCTTTATTCTGTAATTTTGCTATATGTAATAAAGACCAGGGCTGATAAAGCTACCTACTTAGGAATTTGTCACACTGCACTTGGAAGCCTTCCAACATAAAAAGAAAAACATTCAGAACCTAGTATACAAAAAAATTTCAGAAGTCATCACAACATAGAAAACTGAATTTCAAAATCTGAAAAACTAGAAAAAGAAAAATATCAATTACTGGACACATGCAGTAAGATATTTTTGTAACTATATACATCTATACGAATGATTCACACCTAAAGACCAGAGCCAACTTGTAAGCAGCTATCCCTGAACACTCCAGAGATCACTATACATCTTACAGTAACCTGAGGCAGAAGACTCTTAAGTAGGTTGACCTAGCACTAGAGTATCATGCTTGCTACTGATTTTAGCAAGCTGGATTTTCATGTGTCTTTTAAATATATTAACCAAAGCTATCAGTTAATAAAATAAAATAATCACTAAACTCATAAGGAGAGGACCAACAGTTGTAGTTTACATGTTTATTATGGTATCAGGTTAAGTTTTTCTATATCATCATGTCTTCTTTGACTTAATCTTCGGACAAACAAAAGCATTCTACAAAGGGTATCCCCCCCAAAAAAAATATCCTTTGTGCTTACTGACCATAGAACAAGGTTCTATCCTGAAAACAGCCAGCAAGCTTTCTCCTGTGGGCATTTTTAATTGACTAGACAATTCAATGACATCCTGGCTTTAAAACAAGAAGGAACCTACAAAAGCACCTAGGTTGTCGTTTATTTAGTGTTTCCACTCCATCCTGCTTGCGATTCAGTGATCTTAGGTTCTTTTCTGATGCTGCTCTTTTGTTCATATAACATTCGTCAAATCCTCATGCAATTACTAACATTACCAACATTTCTAGATTCCTCTCCAGACCCAGGCCTAACTAGACTGGAGCTGTGAATGGACACACCCATGTGCTTTTGCAGTGTGGAGCAGGAAGAGGAAACTCCAAACAAAGGCAGAAACAGCAGCTAAACATGAGGTTTTGCCATGTAGCTTTTAGGCTGACGCCATTCTCCTGCCTCAGCTGCATGCACCACCACACTCAGTAGAAGTCAATGTTACTCAAAGTGCATTCTGCAAATTATTTTTTTTTCTTTCTTCTTTCTTTTTTATTTCTTTCTTTCTTTTTTTTCTTTCTTTTTTTTTTTTTTTTTTTTTTTTTTTTTTTTTTTTTTTTTTTTTTTTTTTTTTTTTTTTTTTTTTTTTTTTTTTTTTTTTGCTACAGTAAACCCAAATGCCATTTGGTTTCACACTGTACATAAACAACACTGCCCTCTTGGATAAGGCTGTAATTAAATTTAAAAAAAAAGGGGGGGGTCCAATCCCAACAGAAATGACACTTATTTACCTGGTCTGAGAGTATACAGGCCTTTCACAATATTTGCCATGGTTGAAGGTGTGACCTGAAATGGTGTTGACTGGGCTTCTAAAAGTAAAGCTGGAATAAGAAGAAAAAAACAGGTTAAAAAAAAAAAAGTAAAAAGTAAAAAAAGAAAAGTAATATAATACTTGCTAACAGTCAAAGTTTCTCTCTTAAGACTCAATGGGTAAATATGTACAGAGAAGAGCAGCCCTGGAGAGCAAATCAAGAGTTTATAAACTGAAGACATAATGGAACCAAATAGGTACATGGAGTTTCTGAGAAGAAGCAGGTTTCTACAAGAATGGCACTCAGTATACTTACTACGTGAACTGAAAATGTTCCCATCACATGTGGGAAGAAAATAACATGCTATAAGCTCCCCCATGACTTCATCACCATACTTGAGGCCCTCTGCATTTTATAGGCTCAGTGTCCCTGATCTGACATGTTTGAGATCAGAAGTGTTTCAGAGTCAGGGGTTTTTGTTGTTGTTTTGTTTTATTTTAATTTTTTTTACTTTGGAATATTTATGTAGACTTTTATTATTTTGGATTTTCAGATCAGGGATATTCAATCTACAGCAATCTTAGTAATCACAAAGACAGATAACTAGTTTCTCAAATGCTATATCTGCTCCTCCTTGATCCTCCTGATGCTAAGGACCAGAGATGATGACAACTCACCTTTTCCATTGCCACAATTTTGGTAACAACTTAAGTGACCTTGACTCTGATGCTAAGAAACAGTATTCATTTCCATTATTTACCTCAATACATTTTTTATGAAGTCAAATTCCTCTAGATAGTATCACTGGTAAACAAATTTCAGAAGCTACGGACCTAAAACAGTCAAATTTTAATTTAGCTCTCAAAGATTTACTTAAAATTACTAATAAAAACTTTACCAATAAAACAATGAATTTTACTTAAACCAGGTCTGAAATGAACTGATTTTCCTCTATTTGTGCCTTTCTAAAACTGGAAATACCATCTTAACTTAGCCAATAAGGATTTGGTAGTTTTAGACATAAGATGTGACTTTTGATGGAGTTTATATGATAAAGACCATGAATCAGAGGTACACTGTTCAAGTCTATCCTTTCCACCTAATCATCCATTGACTGTTAAACTCTGGATAGCATAGATAAAATTTAAGGATAACAAATGTTAAATATGTCAGGAAACCACTTTCAAACATAATCTAAAATTTTAAATTGTCTGGGATAGTCAAGGTTCTCTCTAGTCGTAGCATACCTAGTCTTTGATAAAAACACAGAGGCCTGCCTTCGGCCACCAGCACATACCCATCAAGTGGCCAACAACTATCATAATCACTATGTCAACTCTGACAGCTATGAAAAATTACAAATTAAAAACAAAAGCTGAATATGTACAATGTATATAATTAGTTTTGGATGGACTATTTGAAAAGAATTATATTCAATAATAAAAGATTATTAGAGACTGAGTTGGTAGAGTACTTGCCTAACTATATAAGCTGAGTATGTAGTGTAAACCTATAATCCCAGAGTACCTGAGAAGTAGAGTTAGGAAGAACAGGAGTTCAAGGTCATTCTCAAGAGCTTGAAGCCACCCTGAGATAAATGAGATTATATATATATATATATATATATATATATAAAACAGCCAGATGTGGTTGGTGTGCACACCTTTACTCCCACATGTGAGAGGCTGAGGTAGAAGAATCACTTGAGTGTTTCAATTCCAGGCCAGCCTGGGGCTACAGAGTGAGTTCTAGGTCATCTTGGACTAGAGTGAGACCCTACCTCGAAAAAACACTAAAATTAAAAATATAAATATTCTGTGTGTCAAATAAATAAATTTTTTAAAATTAAAAAACAAGAGTTGAGATGGCATTTTAACATCTCATCATCTTCTCTCTGTCTAAATTCTTTAGAGGAAAACTGGTTAAAATTTAAAATTTTCTGGCTTGGGCTGGATGGCTCAGCAGTTAAGGCACCTGCCTGTGGCCAGGTTCGATCCCCAGCGCCCACATAAAGCCATATGCACAAGGTAGCTCGTTGTCAGTAGTGGAGGCCCTGATGGGCCCATTTTCTATCTGCCTCTTTCTCTCTCAAATGAATAAATAAGAGAAAGGAAGGAAAGAAAGAAAGGAGGGACGAATTAAAACTTCTGGCTAACCTGTCCTTCTAAGAAAGAAAAAAAGACTGGAGCCTGGAGAGAACAGCCAGAGACAAGGGGGTCCTTACTGTCAAAGCAAGTCCTAGTTATTCTACCTATGTGTAATTCTCAGGGGTTTGTTTCATTTGAGTTGAACGTCTCACGAGCTTTGTTATTGCTTGCCTTTTTTTTCTTACATATAAGGAATCTGAGGCTAAACAAAAAAATAAAACTCCACAAAACCTCAAAATAACTACCCCCAAAATCACAGAGCTAATTAGTGGCAGAAGAGGTACTAGAATCCTTATTTGTTCTGACCCGTAATCTCTCTCCTTTGCCACACACACCACCACAGACACATCAAACTTACATGGACTGGCACAAGTAAAGTGTTGCTCTGCTACATTAAAAAAAAAAAAGCATGATTCTTCACCAATCCCCTTACTCATAGATGTCAAATAAACCATGTAATTTTAAACCTAGAGGGGACCTTCAATAGCCTAGTTCTGGTTCAAATCTCTTTTCTTCCTTCCAGATTATGTCATTCAAGTTCTAAGTTGTTTGCTGTGCCCTGAGCTCCTCAGGTCTTTCAAGTATTCCTCAGTGCTATGAGCTTGCCCAGGATTTGTTGTATAAATGAAAACTAAAAATACATTACTTCAAAATATTTCAAACTACAAGAATCTAAACTAAAAGGTAGAATTTCCTAAGGAAATTACCTGTAATTTAATTATTTTATTTTAAACTGTGCAAACAGAAAATTAAACATATTATGTTTTCTCTGGAAATTTCCAATCCCCTTGCTAAATGTTTATAGTCACAAAATACTACCACATAAATACCCCTACTAATATAAATCCTTCCAGGTTTCAGTTTAACTCAAAGTAATAATTCATTTCTAGGAAAACAATTTTGTTACCAGTCAAAAATTTCATCTATTTTCTGAACATACACATATGAAAAAGATTGGATCACAGAGCTGACAGGAAACAAGCCTCATCATTAGGAAGGGAGAATGGGATGCCCCTACTGTGAGGCACCTGGATCTTACTTCACTAACTATATCTACACCATTGTGGCAGATATTTACAAATCCTAATACACACAGGAGAAAATGCCACGGCCACAGGAAGCTCAGAAGCTCACCTGACACTGGAAGTGCCAGCACACTAGACCAATGAGCAGCAGCTAGAGGATTGTGGGCCAGCATTTCACAGACACACCACTACTCTCCTGGAGTCACTGGGAATGAATAAGGGGAACCTCCTAATCACTCTTCCCTAGTTGGGGAGTGGGGGGGGGGCAGAGGCAGGATGCTACAAGTACCAGACCAGGCACGAGACATCAACCAATGAGAGACCTGAGTAAGTGGCTTCCAGATCTTTAAGCTGTTTTCAATTTTTTTGTGATTCTAAGAATATTCAAAAGAATAGGGCACATTTCACGACTTCATGCTATCATTTCTGAGATATCAGTATTGGAGTATAGGTATGGCAATGCTTTCAGATAAAAGAAAGCAAGAATGAGAACAAGAAGGAAGGGAGGAACAAAAGAAAAAGAAGTGATTGCTAGTGATGTCTCACCCCACAGTAAGTTGAATTACTTACGCATCAGGCTGCAAATGTGCTTTTCTGCAACATGTTCCGTAAACAGCTTTATAAGGTCATCTTTTAAGTCTCTGTTAAGCTTGGTTTCGATGTAAAACTTATTCTGAAAAAGAAAGTAAGTTCCTTTATCAATTGCTTAACTACAAAGGAAACTGTACACTAATTGCTATCCTACTCAGTACTGCCCTGTTAACATTGAATGTGAAGCATGGCACCTTCAGGTTCTGCCAACCCTTCAGTAAGAAACCAGAGCCTTCGAAGCAGAACAGCACAGCAATAGCAGGGGCACTCAACAACCTCAAGCAATTTCACTTCTCCAAATAACAGGCCACTCAACTTGTTCTCATGTAAAATAATGTCAGATTCTAATATCCTTAGGAAAAATACATAATGTCTTTATGTAACTTTTCTGTTTTTCAATAAGCATCCTGACACAAAGGTCCAGACACAACCTGTTAACAACTCAAAACTACTCTTTAAAAGATACACTTCCACAACAAAGCAGTAGCAAAATTTTAAAATATTTATTTTCTACATACCAAAAATTATATGTAACAAATTTTCACAAATAACTACTATAAAACAAATTCAAGCCTGGTGTAGTGGCATACACCTTTAGTCCCAAGCACCTAGGAGGCAGAAGCAAAAAGATTGCTTTGAGTTCAAGGCCACCATGAGACTTAGGTCAGCCTAAGCTAGAGTGAGATAGATCCTACCTTGGGGGAAAAAAATTAAAAGTTCCTAACCTGTATGAAAACTTGTATTTAAATTTAATTTGACAACCTAAGATACTTTACTTAAATTCTATTCAGTAAAATAAATCTAAAGTCCATTTATTCTTACATGACAAACCTTTTAAATCCCAGAACCCCATCTTCAAGTTTAAGAAAGAAAAAGTGGCACTTACGTATGCCTTGAGTCATACAACTATTACAAATTAGCCACTCATGTTTTGACTAAAAGAGATAAAAGAGGTCCTGCCAAGCAAGGTGGCACATACCTTTAATCCCAGCCTTGAAAGGCTGAGGATAGAGTATCACCATGAGTTTGAGGCCACCCTAGGGTGGAGACCCTTCCTCAAAAATTAATTAATTAATTAATTAGACACCCCCCCCCAAAAAAAAACAGGTCATGGCTATAATCCCAGCAGAAAAAATGGAGGCAGGAGAATCAGGAGTTTAAGACTAGCTAGTGATACATAGTGAGCTCTAGGGACTAATGAAATCCTATCTCAAAAAAAAGGATTTACAAAAAAAAAAAAAAATAGGGCATGGTAATTTAGACACCCCTCCCAACCCAGCTAGTCAACAATGCTCAATGGAAATGTCAGTAAAATGGCAGTCTTACTTGACAAATAGAACAATAAAATATTAAAAGAACTTCCATCCAGCAAAGGACACAAAAAGGAGTCTATTCCAGATATACTTCAGACAAGGAGTTAAAATCTAGAACATACAGTTTTGAAAATTAAACACCAAAAAACCCTTATAAACTGCCAATCAAGAAATGGGCACTTAAGAAAATAAATTGCTCAGTGGTTATAATCACTTGCTTGCAAAGCCTAACGGACCAGGTTCAATTCCCCAGTATCCACGTAAATCCAGATAATGAAAGTGGTCTATGCATCTGAAGTTTGTCTGCACTGACACGAGGCACCGGTACACCCACTCCCCTCCTCTGCTTGCAAATGAATAACATATAAAAAAACAAACAAATAAATAAATGGGCTAAGGAACTGAACAGACAATTTTCAAAAGAAACACAAATGGCCAATAAATATTTTTGAAGACTTCAACAGCCTTGACCATTAAGAAAATGCAAATTAAAACCACTTTAAGACACCACTCATCCCAGTCTTCTGTGAGTGGGGAAGAGCAGCCCTAATTCACTGTGTAAACTGGTGTGGTCATTATGGAATCAGTGTGGAGGTTTCTAAACTACTACAGGACCCAGCAATAGCACTCCTAAACTATACTTAAAGGACTTCCGCTCTCCTACAAAGACACTTCACATTCATGTTGAACAGTTAAACAGCTCTAGCTAAGAAATGAAATCATCCAAGATGTTCATCTATTGATGAGTAATAAAAAGGTGTATATATACACAATGACACATTATTTGGCTTTAAAGAAATATGTAATTATGAAATTTTCAGAAAAATTGATGGATCTGCAAAGTATTATATTAAGGGAGATAATTCAAGCTCAGAAAGACAAATAGCTCATGTTCTCTCTCACATGCAGATCCATACATGTGTGTGGGGAGGGGTATAGGTCGTGAAACCAGGAAGAGAACACAAGGGACATGGAAGTTGCAAGGAGACCCTGGGAGTGGAAGGGCACAGGGCACGACAGAGAGATGGAGAAGAGGGGAGGATAAAGGAAAACTATATATGCCATAATGAACCCTATGACTTCATATGCTAGATTAGACATAGAAATAAACCTAGTTACATACCCTTAACTACCTATCCAGTTACTAGGCCCAGCCTTTCAGCTCCATTTACATTCATTGTCTCCAGTGAAAACTTTATAATAGCAAAATATGGTGGGATAGAAATGGAACATTTGCTCTATCAATATCAAGTCCTTACCTAACCTACACTTTTGATGAATGACCTAGGAGAAGATTTCACCAAAATTACAGAATTTAGCAATCTTCCAAGCTTCCTGACCCTTTCCTTAACAATAAGTAATCTGGCTGACCCAGGTGCCCTTAAATCTGTTTATTGCAATTTTTCACTATTTTCCTAACAGAATTCTGACATGTAAGTCAAAATTTCCTAAGATAAACCTATTTAAAGTATTAAGCATAGCCAACGTTCTTTTGTATCATATAAGCTATATACAGTAACTCTAACTTTTTAAATATAAGTACTTAAAGTATAATTAAGTTTAAATTAAAATAAGAATATTTAAGGCTGAATGAAAGACCACACAATCTTTTGGAACGTACCTTCTAAATTAAAAGTAGTTGAGGTAGTTTATGTTTGTTTCATAACAGAATGCCTTTTATGAAGACAGTCATTTTTAAGCTGGTCTTCCACATATAGCCTCATACATGCTACAGTGAGGGTCAAGCACAACATGTGTTCCCTCGTCTAACAAGCAGGAGCTGGAGTAACTAACTGTCCAAGGGCCCTCTATTCATCAAGAGGAACACATACATAAAGATTCTACAACCTGGCACATTCTAAAGGGATACAAAGCATTGATCAAGGAGTCACAGTTACAAACTATACCTCCAGAGTACAGGTAATATTTTACTGCTGTTTTATGGAATGACTTTGACATTTATCATACATCTTGTTTTGAGACATGCCTTAACTCTTGCTTTCTAAGAACAAAAAATCTTTCTTATAGTTTTCTATGACCAAGCAGAGTCCCTTCCTCATGCCAAAAATAAAATAAATGCTCACTGGGTGGCTGCTGGTCATTAATGCCTACTCAGGAGTTGGTACAAAATTTCAAAACAGAAAAAGGAAAAAAATAATTACCAACAAAACAAATATTATCGAAATAAGTTAATTTGCATTTCAAAAACTTAAAATATACAAAATATAATAAAAATAGAACACACCTATTTCACCATCTTTTGGAAAGGAGGAAAGAGCTCAGAACTTACCATATATATGAAAAGAGGCACGATGCTCTGCAATGCTCCCATATACTGCCCCAGAGCTATGTTAAATCTTTCAATATAGAGATCTGCAGGGCTTGCCTGTGAGAAAAAAATCAACGTAAATGGTCTGGGAAACCTGGCAGAATTCCTCCTAAATTCCTCCTATCTAAGATACAGATTTAGAAGGGATCCAAAATTTACACCATGACTCACAATATTTTGAAGGTTAATTAAGGCTTCTTTGTTCCAAAGTGTGCTACGTAAATTTAGATTTAGCTATCTTTAAAAACTGTGTAACTAAATATATTAATAAAGAGGCTGGCTCATGTTGACTGGATGTACATTCAAAATGAAGGTAAGTATGATTGAAAAACCATCAGTGAATTAGGTAGACAGGGTCTACAGGAACCAAATTACTGGGACCTGTGATGAGAGGAGGCAGAGATTGAAGAAAGCAGAGCTCCGTCACTAACCTCTTAGACACAGAAACATTCAGAGGTCTGCATTAGCTTGTGTAGGATGTGAACACAGCTTATAGCTAACCAACTATCAACATTAGAAAGCAATGATGCAAATGGCCCATTTATCTGTTGCTTTCGGGAGCAATTAAAATATAATGCATCCTAACTCACTGCTACAAAACAGTCACAAAGGCATCAAGGAACACTTCTGGGCTGAGGAGATGGTTCAGTGACTAAAGTGCTTGCTGTGCAAGTGTGAGCACCTTAGTTTGGATCCCAGGACCGACATAAATGCCAGGTGTGGTCACATACACCTCTCATCTCAGTACTCAGGAAGGGGAAGACAGGCAGACCACCAGGGGAAACTAGATAGCTGAATCATGGATAACTAGACTAGCTGAATCAGTGAGTTCTAGATTCTGTGAGAAACCCTGCGTATCCATAAAAAAGGGAGACACTTGACATCGGCCTCTGACCTCCACATATACATGCACACACATGTGCACATGCACCCACATAAATACGTGCAAAAAGCATATATGAACATAAGTTACTATACATACATGCACACACACACACACGCAAGGGCTAGAGAGATGGCTCAGCAGTTAAAGGTGCTTGTTCACATACACATACATGCACCTCTCTCTCTCTCTCTCTCATACACACACACACACACACACACACACACACACACACACACACACACACACAACACACACAGGCTAGTGAGATGGCTCAGCAGTTAAAGGTGCTTGTTCTCCAAGCCTGCCAACCCCCAAGTTCAATTCCCAGCACCCACATAAAGCTGGATGCAAAGTGGCATATCTATAATAAATGTGTATACAGCAATGTGAGGTGGAGCCAGGAGAATCCCAAAACTTGAGGGGCAGCAAGACTAGCTTTCCCAAGAGACCTCATCTCAAACAAATGGAAGAAGATGATGGCATCCTGAGGTTGTCTGACTTCCATAAAAGCACCATGAAACACACATGCCCATACATACACATGCAAATTAAAAATTACATTTATACACATGCAAATTAAAAATTACATTAAAAAAAAGAACACACTTCCAACTTCCCAGTATGTTGACCAATTTGCATATCCCTCCAAAATTCCTATATTAAGATTTTTATCCTCCCAGTGCAGCTGTATTTCAAGAAAGAAATCATCTAAAGCCCATGAGGTCATAAGGTAAGGCCCTAATCCTAAAACATGTGCTTACAAGAGGCACTGAAGTCCCCCA
This sequence comes from Zapus hudsonius, assembly GCA_004024765.1. Lineage (NCBI taxonomy): Eukaryota > Metazoa > Chordata > Mammalia > Rodentia > Dipodidae > Zapus > Zapus hudsonius. The sequence continues at coordinate 1,403 of PVHP010017431.1, read as the reverse complement.
ATCCTTAACACTAAAACATGGCTCAAAGAAAAGGCTACGTGAGGCTTCAGTGAGAAGGTAGCCTTCTAGAAGCCAGGAAGAGCCCCAAGAACTCAGGAACCAAGATTGTTCTGAAGCATCTCAGCCTCAAAGGCAGTTTTGAGAAAGATGTCATTTATTCTGCACGGAAGCTAAGACATGTGTTTCACAAAGTACATGACTTTACTCTCCAAATTAATATTAAAGAAGTCTAAACAGGACAGCAATTTACCTAAGAGTAAAGCATTGGCAAATGACATATACTGGTATTCAATTGAAAATTCATTCCTGGAACAGGGTGCTCAGCATGAACAAAGCATCATGCAAACAGAACTCCACACAAGGTCTGACCTTTAGAAACCTTATGACCCCACAACCATATTCCACCCAGCATCATGCTTGTCAAGGATATTAAGAAACTCATTGGGCTGAGATGGCTAAGCAACTAAGGCGCTTGCTTGTATAGCATGACAGCTTGGGTTCAATTCCTCAGTACCCATGTGGAGTGACAGGAAGCCCTGGTGTGCCCATTCTCTCTCTCTCCTTGCAAATAATTTTTTAAGCCACACTAAAGATTCCTAAACCTCAAGTTCAAAAATGTGAAATTACACAAGCAATGCCTATTTCAGAAAGGATTGAATACTCCAATAGATTTTAAAAATAAGATTCTCCTCATACTAGATACTCAAGACTGCATACAGGGAACTGTTTTCACTTCTCTTAAGTCATTTCCATTACAGGTCTGGTGCTCGCTAATCTCCTAACTGCCATCACAGTGAAGGTTATTTCCATTTGATACCTGAGACAAAAGTCTCAGAAATATTTAGCCACTTGACTATGATCCCAAAACTTTCTGAATTATCTATCACTTGTCTCATAATTTAGAAAAATCCACTATCACTTTTAGGGCTGAAGAGATAGCTCTGTGGTTAAAGGCTCTTGCTTGCAAAGCCTGATGACCCAAGTTCAAGGCTCCAGTTCCCACATAAAACCAGATGCACAAAGTGGAGCATGCACTTGGAGTTCATTTGCAGTGGCAAGAGGCCATGGTGTACCCATCCTCACAATCTTTCTCTCTCTTAAATAAAGTATTTTTTTTAATCCACTATCATTTTTTAAAGCATTCTTTGTTAACTAAAGCACTTAGGGAAATGGTTCCACATTACAGCCAACTCAACTAGCAGAATCTTCAGCAGTAACTTCCTCTAAACTGCACGAAGGAAGAAATTTTTAGCACTCAAAGTATTTCAGTAGTCAAAGTAAATTTCATAAGTTCAGGGAAACAGAAAATCTTAAAAGCTGTTGCATTAAAATGACTTTCCCTTTCTAAAAGGACATTTTATCCAAGAGTTAAAACATGAACACTGATCAAAAGGCACAATGAA